>CAUZXS010000051.1:0-70000 GCA_963585895.1 Sepioteuthis lessoniana | reverse complement strand
AAATAATTAATAATAAGAAAATTAACAGATATATTCCGTTATAAATTCATTTCACTAGCTCATCAATAGGTTCTTCAGATGGAACTTGAACAGCCATAATATATGACATCACTAAATAATGGATTCCTCATGGAGTAATGGCTGAAATGTGGTCCTCGAAATAAGCCAGTTCGAACTCAGATCGAGCAATTACGTTCCTTTTTGAACCCTTTCAGACAAATACACTTGAAAATATATAAGCCCTTCTTGCCCCCCACCTTTGTGTTAAATTGTATCTCTGTTGTTCTTCTACGAGAATGATTTGGCATTAAATAACCGAGGAAGGGCACCTCTGGTGGTGTAACGGTTAGCAAACTAGACTAGCAAACCTACACGAGTGAGTTCGAGTCTCATTGGGCGCCCCATTCATTCGGCCTTGTGCCACATCGAAGCAAAGAGCTTTGTAAATTACAATAACCGAGGAAGCTTATCATGCCATTGATTTTTTTTTATAAATGTTTTAAGCCAAAGACTTAACACTTTTAAAAAATCTCTAGTGGAATTGTATACAATCAATTGATATTATTTATTACCACACTCTACAGTAATGAAACTTTCAAATCAAAAATACGCGTACGTAAGTTGGCCGACCGTAGTTGAGGGGGTACCAAAGGCTTCCTTTTAAATAGCTTCTACACCAAAGTGTAGCGGAGGACACACCTTCTTTCCTTGAATCGTTCCACTTACCCTTAATCCTTACCTTGAATTGCTGAGTCTTAAGTAAGGAGGCATAAAGTTTCTTTTTTAGAGTTTTTGGTGTGACACAGTCTGAGATTGAAACCTGGTCTGCCGGACCATTAGTAAACACTCGAACCATTATGCCTATGGGTCACTCAGTGTATACGTAGAAGTCAAATGATACTTCAAAAACTAGTATGAAAGTCAATATTGTAAAACTTTTGACTCACCCTCGTATAGCCATAAGATGTTTTTTTTAAATAAAGACACTCTTGAGCATTGATTAGTAATATTAAACAAAAGAAAACAATCAATCATTAAAACGAAGCATTGATTTTTTCAAAATCTAGAAAGTGATTGTTTTTAATAGGGCACTTCAAAGAGGATGATTTTTAATAAATGAATAGTAAAGTCTGTTACTTAAAATATCCGGCAGAACAAATGGTAGAACGTATGTAGGCGTTTGTTTAAAGAACTTCGTGAAATCATCTGAAGTTTGTTGGTTCAATCCTGACTAGTGGTAAAAATAACGAAAAATACTTATTTACCACTTGTACCCGGTTAGGGTTAACTGATTTAAAACAGTCTACCCGCTTGGGTAAAGGGTTCGGTTCGAAGTTCTGAGTAGGATCCCGAGTTCGATAAGAAAGGTCGAAGAACGCATCGGTCGAATGGTTGTGAATATGAAGACAATTGTCCGAATGCTCAAAATGATAAAAATTATCAAGCTTTTTCTAAAAATAAAATAGACTTAAAGTGACCGAATAAATAAGGCAAAAATTAAACTTTCTGATCGTACAGACTTCATTATTTATTTCCAAAGTAGATTTATTCTCGCATTGTGAGAAATCTATCTTTGGGCTGAACAGCAATGAAATATAACAATCAGATATTATTAGCAGCTGTCTTTGTTTTGTTATATTTGTTGGGGTAGGAAATCTCAAAGACATTTTTTTCAATCTGAACTGCGGGAGAAATCTTAATTTACCTCTTTAAAGATGTTTCTATTTTTGCTTCTTACTGGATTAATTTAGTTTTCAAAGATTTTCTTCATGTGCATATTGTGGCTTCTTGCAAATTAACTCTTAAACTCTAAGTATAAAATAGAAACTCCGAAATGCATTAAGAGATCACGGGCGCGCATGCGCAAATACACAAAGAATTGGCTATTTCTAGTCTTTGAAAAACATGGCGAAGAGAACAGCAAATAAATCAAAAGTCTTGCTAACTTCAAAGTTATTGACACTCTTTTCGGCACGATATATTCATTATAAAAACAATTTTGCCTGATGTTAATTTTGTGTGTTTTATTTTCCACTGAAGCAAAATGTGCAGCAGATAATATTCAAGAATAGATCAATCATTGGGTCATTGATTGGCTAATTCGTTGAAGTCAATCAAGAAGAAGAAGAAGAAGACAATGAAAGATAAAAAAAGAAAGCAGATGAAAGGGAGGAATGGTGAAGAACGTAAAAAAATTTACTTTATAAAACCACCTCTGCTTTTTTTAGATTAGAAACAGCAAGCTTGCTTGGAGCTATCCGGTGAGAAACTTTGTTCAATAGAAATAATCTGGCGATAAGTTTGCTTAGATTATCAGATTTTGCGCAGTGTTTGCCAATAATTTCGAGCTATATTTTTATCTCATTAATTTTCAAACTCTGAATGTCGGAGTGAACCATATTAGCATAGCATATTTTTGGAGCGATTTTAATATCATTAGAATATTCTAAACTGGTATACAGCCTTCTGCTTTTCAAGGCATTTTATAATTATTTGTAGCTTTACTGGGTTTGAATTTTGAAGCCGGTCAACTTGCAATTAACATGTGAATATGTTTTGTATAGTTTCTTTTTTTTATATCCGTTTCTCAAATTCAATGATTATTTACAATTCACCAAATTTATTGATATGTATAAATTGATTAAAATTCTAGATTGATAAATTTACCAAAAATAGCACAGTTAATCGTAATAAGTAAAATTAATTTATAATTTTCGATGAATAAACATTTATAAAATTATCAATATTGAAATATTATATATTTATTCTTACGTAATATATATTTTAGATAATATTATACGTAACGTTTTATGCAATAATACGTAATTTTGTTAGTAACTGCATAAGTAATATATATATATATATATATATATATAGAGAGAGAGAGAGACAAATGCCAAGCGACATATACAGTAAGGAAATAATAAATGGAAAAAGATTTATTGGAATTACAAGAGCCTATTCATTCAATTGAATCTATCGGAAAATCTATTAAAAACGTAAACAGATTAATTAATTAAAAGTTGGGGTTAAAAATGAGAATGGTACAGCAAGACCAAGGGGAGAAAAAGATTACTGAAAACCACTCCTAGTCAAGTACAAATTATCTCCTCTTAAATTTAAAGAGTGCTTTGGATTTTGCTTGCACAGAGTTGGCTTGTAAAATGAGATGTAAAGTGCCTTTTTTTCCATTTATTGTTATCACCTTACTGCATATGTGTCTTAGTATTTGTCTGCATAAATTTACATTTCATCATCATCATCATCATCATATCACGCTGGTAGCACGGATATCCCTGACCCTCTCTCGCCACTCCTCCCTATCGTTCATCGCCCTAGGTAGGTCTTCAGGACAACATCCCGTATCCTCACATAGCTGCTGAATGTACGTTCGTGCTGGTCGTCCTGCTTTTGCGCGGCCATGTGTGGGGATCCATAAGAGTACATCTCTTATGAGTTCATCTCTGCTTCTCCAGCAGTGTCCTGCATGTCTGGTTCGTCTAACTTGAATAGTTTTCGTGATAGGGGGCAGGTGGCCGTACAGTTGGTGTCTTGTGGGGTGTTGCTGCCAGGACTTGTTCAGGATTGCACGCAGCATTCTTGTGTAATTGCCATCTAGCTTCTTCTCCAGCCGTTTTGTTAGCGTCCATGTAGTGCAGCCATATAGCAGTATCGATGTGACCGCTGCCTGGAAGAAACTGCGTTTCATTTTATCGGTTAGGTCTGATTTCCATATAATCGATAGCCTATTGATAGCTGTCCATGCTTTCGTTAACCTCGTTTCGATGTCCTTTTCGGTTGATTCGACGCTGCTTCCTAGGTAAGTGAATTTGTCTACTAGTTTAAGAGGGGTTCCTTCTAGAGTGGAAATGTCCTCCGTTTGGTTATAGCACATATATTCCGTTTTGTGTGCATTAACATAGAGGCCTATGCTTGCTGCTGCTCGTTCCAAACTATGCAGTAGTGTTTCGGCTTGGTCAGGTGTATTTGCCAGTATCGCTATGTCATCAGCGTAGTCGGCGTCGGTAATTGTTGCTGCGGGGTACCTTCTGCTTCTTTTCTTCGTCAGTTCGAAGCCATTCTCTTTGATTTTGTCAATCGATGTTCTAAGTACGTAGTCTAGACAAATGATAAAGAGGTACGGGGCCAGCGTGGCCCCTTGTAGTACTCCTGCTACAATGTCAAAGTATTCTGTGTCTCCATCCGGTGATCGTACTTTTACTTTAGTGTTTCTATAGAGAATCGTTATTGCCGCTACGGTTTCTTTAGGTATGCCGTACGCTAGTAGGATTTGTTCCATCTTTCCTCTGTGAATGGAATCGAAAGCCTTGGTAAAGTCGACAAATATTAATGTCGCTTGTAGGTTCTTTGCCCGTACTCCTTCAAGGATTCTACGGATGGTTAATATTTGTGAGGTCGTGGATCTATTTCTTCGGAAGCCATTTTGGTTTTTTCTAAGTATGTTGTCGATTTTGGGTTCTATGCGGTTTCGTAGTAGGGCATTGTAGATTTTGGCTGCTATGGATGTAAATGTTATGCCTCGGTAGTTTTTGGCTAATCCGAGGTCCCCCTTTTTAGGGAAGGGGAGTATGCATCCCTTCATCCATCTATCTATCGGATTTTGATTGTATACTGCGTTGCAGTGTCGGAGCAGTATGTCGTCGAATTGTCTGGTCTTCCATACTTCCGGGGGAATTTCGTCCAGCCCTGCAGCTTTCCTATTTTTAATTTTTCTAAGAACCGAGTCGAGTTCTTCTTGTGTGAACGGTCCTAGTTTAATGTCTAATTGTTTGCTAATTATTCTGGTGATTGGTTCATGCGTTATTTTTGGTGGGTTTCCAAGTAAGTTTTCGAAGTGCTGTTTCCATAGTTTTATTCTTTCTTGTTGGTTTGTTGCTTTCAGTTTTGCTTTGGCTGTGTTCTTTCTTCTGCTCACTTCGTTTATTGTTTGCCAGGCTATTCTAGATTGTCTATCTTTCACCGATTTACCAATAACTTATATATAATATACATTATAATATTAGGATAAATTATGATATAATATCATATAATATATATATATATATATATATATATATATATATATATATATATATATATATATTATAGTTTTATATGTAATATTATGCATATTTTTCACGTAAAATTATATATTAACTTTTACGTAATTTCTACATAATTTTTATATTAATATATATATATATATATATATATATATATATATATGCATTTTTGATAAACATTTATAATATTTAAATATCATAAATATTATTGATAAATATTAATTGATTTATGATTTATATATATATATATATATATATATATATATATATTATTTATTTATTTATATATATATATAGTTTATATCTATAAGACAGTTTATTCATACACACACACACACACACACACACACACATATATATATATATATATAGTATTATTCGGTCCAGTTAAACCGGAGTTGGGAGTAATTCCATTAGGACAAAAAAACGTTCAACAGTGAACATTTAAATTTTCCTGGTTAAGAGCTCATTGTAACTGACATTACAGAGCAATAATTTCTTTCAGAAAAAAACAAAAACCGGTCACATTAGGATTACAAATTTACTTCCATCCTGTTATGGGTTTTTGATAAAAATAAGAGCAAATCTACTTTTATGCAATTCGATATTATTGACTTTTATCTTTCTATAACAAAAAATACCCGATAGATAGCATTAACTACGCCAGAAAATATGTAGATATAACTATAGAGCAATATGACATAATTCTAGCTCGGAGGAAATCAGTTCTAAAAAATAATTGATCCACGTGGGTAAAATTTGATATCTCTCTGGGGGGTTATGATTCCTCACAAATAGCTGACCTTGGGGGTTTATATATATTAGATATACTTAGTAGAATTATTAGCCCGGAACAGATGGGTTTAAATCATTTGATGGGTTAATATATATCCCAAATAGTAATGGCCCAAATAGCTCAAGGATACAAAAGAAGATTATAAGGGCTTTCAAGTTTTTAGGATTCAAAATAGAAGTCTCATCAAATAATAAGTTAATTTCATGGATGTGACCTTTCGAATAACACATATAAACCGTTTATAAAAACTGACCAGTACCCTTCCTATATCAATGTTAACTCGAATCACCAGAAGACCATAATTAAACAAGTCCCAAAAGCAATAAATTTGAGAATAAGAAATTTATCAGCAAACGAAAAAATATTCCAAGAGAGTAGTAAGATATACAAGGATGCCCTTAAAATAGCGGTTTTAAGGAAGAGTTTAGCTAGAAAGAAAAAATATACCTAAAGATATCAATAAAGAAAAAAAATAAGAAGTATGGTCATAAAAATAGAAAAATTACATGGTTTAACCCCCCCCCCCTTTTGTCGACTAGCTAGTATAAATGTAGGTTAATATTTTTTGAAAGTGATAGATAAGCACTTTAAACATGATAATATACTACATAAAATATCTAATAGAAAAACGTTAAAAATTAGTTACTCCTGCACGGAAATATTTTTCAAATAATCAATAATCATAATAAAGAGATAATTAAGGAATTTCAGGACCGAACAAATAATAATAATTATAATAATAATAGTAAACAAAATGAATGTAATTGTAAAACTCGAAATAATTTTCCTATAAATGGATTATGTAACTTAAATTATGTAGTATATCAAGGAATTATTTACCCAAAAGAGAATATTATGGATAAAAAAACTTATATCGGAATTTCCTCCACGAAATGGAAAATTAGATACGCGAATCATAAATTTTCTTTCTCCCATAAACATCTGAAACACCAAACAGTCCTATCTAAGCATTTTTGGAGTTTGAAAAATAAAGGTTTAACCCCCTGAGATTCAATGGTCCATATTGAAAAAGTCGAATACTCCAAAATGTTTTGATAGTAGATGTAATCTATGCTTAGAGGAAAAAATACAAATAATGATACACCCAGACCCTGAAAAATTGTTAAATAAGAGATGTGAATTAATAGCTAGATGTCGACATAGGAATAAATTTAAACTATAGACAAATTATCATAGATAATGCTTAAATAAAAAAACATAGGATTAAATTGAGATTTAAGGTAAATGAATAAAAATAAAATAAAATAAAAAAAATTAGAAGAAAACATATGATGTGTACGTACTCTTCAATGAATTAATTGGCACGAAAATAAAATTTGAAATTAAAAATTTTAGTTTTAAATTTTGAATTTAATTTAATATAAGTATTACATTATCCTTACGTAAAGTTATTAAAAAAAGTTATATTTATTTAAATTAGTATTAAATCTGGAGTTTTAAGTCGAAAATATTTAGAATTTAAAAAGTAAAAATAAAAAAAATTAATTTACTATAATTCCAACCGGAAATAAAATTAAAAAAAAAACGGAAGTGGGCTAAATGAGGAGATAACTCTTCAACCCTCTTCTATACCCTCACACCCTTCTTTCCTGTGTCTATTCTGAATTATTTTATCCAAAAGATCTGAAGAAGTTCTGTTAATTTTTTTGGTGTTTTTGATTTATATCTAAAACCCATAACAGGATGGAAATAAATTTATAATGTTAATGTGACTGGTTTTTGTTTTTTCCTTAAGATATATATCTATATCTATATATATATATATATATAAATTGTGCTATAGATATATATAACCACAGTTTTCATATTTGTGATATTTTACAACCCAATATTAATCGAAATTATAAATTAAAGTATTTAGACGTTTTAGTTTTTTCGTACTATTTTATAAATGTTCTTTAAAATATGGAATTATAACTTTGATTACAGAGTTTCAATATTGTAGATTTTGGTAATAAATAATACCAACTGAAATCTGTTGTGATTACCTAAAGTTCTACGTGATTTGATAAAGTCCTAATATATTTGAAGTAGAAAAATTATTTTTAATTTAAATACGTATATATACATATATATTCAGTAGGTTTGGAAAAGGGGGGTTATATCACAGGAATGGTGTCTGGCTGATGGTATTTGGATACCAAAGGAAATGCAGTCAAGAGGTATCACAAATTTTCGTCCAATATCTCTCCTAAATGTAGAAGAGAAAATATTTTTGGAGTGCTTGCTCGCCGTATGACAACCTTTCTGATGAGCGATCATTATATAAATACATCTGTCCAGAAAGCTGCGATACCTGGCTTCCGTGGATGTCTGGAATATTCACAAATGATATGGAACTCAGTACTCTCAGCTAAAAGGGACAAAACAGAAGAACATATAATCTGGCTTGATCTTTCCAATGCATACGGTTCAGTTTCGCACCACTTAATCTGAATGGCCCTCGACTTTTTCATCTTCCCTAGCAAGGTTGGGAAAATCATAATGAAATACTTCAATTCAGCTTTCATGAAATTTACCGTTAAAAACTATACCACCAAGTGGCAGGAGCTTAGGATCGGCATCATGATGGGCTGTGTGATTTCCCCACTTCTTTTCGTTCTGGCCATGGAACTCATTTTACGAGGTGCAACAAATACGTCGAAAGGAGTGATGAAAAGTGAACATCTGACTCTTCCTCCTCCCAGAGCTTTTATGGACGACATCACCATTCTCGTCTCGTCCAAAATCGCTGCCGATGGTTTACTAGAAAGGTCTTATGACCTTTTCACATTGGCGAATGAAGGCTAAGCTAAGGAAAAGTCGAAGCCTATCGTTAGTCGGAGGATGTCAGGGAGATCTATTTCAAAATTGGGGGTGGTAAGATCCCAACAGTCAGGGAGAAGCCGGTAAAGAGTCTCGGACGTCTTTAGTCAATCCTACTGACTGATTGTCATGGGGGACAGAGGTCCAGAAAGTAGCCTTGAGGGGGCTTAGATCAATTAACAAAACTTTTCTACCCGGAAAGTTGAAGGCTTGGTGTTACCAACATAGTCTGCTACCCCGTTTTTGTGGCCTTTACAGGTGTATGAGACTGCGATATCTCCTGTTGTACGGATTCAACAGTATGGCAACAAGTACCTGCGTATGTGGCTCGGAGTTCCTCCTTGTTTTTCGAAAGTGGGTCTATATACCAATTCTGGAAACCTACAGCTCCCAATATCTTCACTGGTAGAAGAATTCAAAATTGGGAAAGTACGCCTTCACTTGATGATGAAGGACTCAGTTGACGAGATCATTCGGAAGGCGTATCCAGAAATAAAATCAGGTAGGAAGTGGTCGCCCAGGATGCGGAATGCAGCCTACGAATCAAAGTCATCATAGGCGTCACTCAAACCAATCGAGCTGGGCTTGGTAGCACGAGCAACAAGGTATTCTCTAAAATGGGCCCAGAGAGAAAAAGAAACATGGTGAGCGAAGAAGTCAGGGTGTTTGAGGAGGAAGCAAAGAACAGCCAGTGGTGTTACTCAAGCCAAACAATGTGCTTGGACAAAATGAAATGATATCAAACCAATTAAATTATCGTGGAAATCCTTAGTTGCAATGGGACCACAGGCGATATCATTCCTTCTTCGCTTTACTTATGATCTCTTACCAAATGCGACCAACCTAAAATTAAGAGGATATACCGATTCGGACCTGTGCTTGTCGTGTAAAAGTAATCGGGGTACTTTGTGCCACTTACTATCTGCATGTCCTCAATCGCTTCAGATGTATACATGGCGACAAAACAAGGTGTTAGAGGTGGTAATAGAGTTGTTAAGAGCACAATCTGAGACAGCAACCAGCAACCAGCCAAGGAGTCCATAATTCAGTTTCTCAAGGAAGGTGAATGTCCTGTGAGGAAACAAAAGAAAATCTCAATATGAAGCTACCGAAACTGTGTTATCACCCCTGGTTGGCAGCTGATGAAAAGAGTTGAATATGCCATGTGATTCCTATTGAGGTTGGCTGTCGTGGTTTTCTAGAACACTCAGTCATTTCCTTTCTTTCAAAAATAGGAATCACTGACCTCAGTTTGAAAGTTGCCTCAAATCGTTTTCAGACCACGGTGAAACAAGCATATACATCAAGTTGGATTTGTTCGAAAGCGAAAAGTTTTCAGCATGAATGAAATATACGCGGAACCACCATTCCCGTGTGATTACGTAAGAAACGGTTACTGTAAACGCGTAATAACATCAACGGCTGAAAGTAAACGCATTTTTTTTAAATCACAAACTGCACACTAAAAATGAAGATGGATGTCCAATGTAGTCTCTGCTCTTAATTGATCCGGCGTATATATATGTATATATATATATATAATTCTTTTAATACCTTGTCCGTCGGCAAAAGCTGCTTGGTAGCGCCAGGAGTGGCAGTAAGGCCTTGAGCTACCGAAACTGTGTTATCAACCCTGGTCGGCGGCTAATGAGGGCACGTGCTTTCACATGTTGTATGATGAAAAATATATATATATATATATATATATGTGTGTATGTGTGTGTGTGTGTGTGTAAGGAGTAATATATTGATTAAAATTTGACAAAATGAGAAAGAGAAAGATTACTGATGTACTTCGCTAGATGATTTGCATTCTAATGTGCTACATTAAAATCAAGTCAATTTGTTTTTCTAACCTGTAATCTTATACCCTCAACTCATGCAACACCTGACAGTCCAACACAAATAAAAAATCAATAACAAAAAATATACTTTTGAGGGAAATAATCAGGTTAGTGTATTAAATGAATTAATTTCCCTTTCTGTTTCATGCCTTGCGAGTTCTTCACGCCGCTTTTCGAGACTTCTTCATAATTGTTTGTAGCTTTACTGAACCTTTTGATCACTTTTTGTGTGCTCAACACGATTCGGCCCCATTAAGTTGAGTGAATGGTATTTTTTGACTGTTCCAACTTAGAATATTTCTGGATCTTACACACCTTACAATGATTATCATCCTTGTCATTTATTTCTTACGGAGATAAGTCCACGGAGAACTTAAATCGCTAAAAAGATTTTCAAAAGCGAAAATTTACCTGGAATCGTAAAATAAAATTTAACATTTTATTCATTTAGTATTAAGAGAACACTCAATTCCGATATAGAATTTACTAAACTTCACTTATTAGTAAAAAAAAATAGGTACTTATGCATCTATGTTACTGCAAAAAAAACGAACTTTCCCGAGTGTTTCCGGAAAAAAACGGAATATGCCGAAACGCCTCGCTAATCAAATTTAAGATAAAGTAATTCAATTTGTTTACTAAGTTACAAACAAGTGTAAACATAGATTTATCGTACCTAAGCGAAAATCTACAATGTGCAGAAATGGTGATCCAATTCTGCCAAGAAAAAAACTTATAGGCAAAATTAAAAGTGGCCAGGCATGTGAGCATCCTTGCCACCTAAAAAAAAATGAAGAAAAGTTATACCTAGAGATTCCGTAACACCAAATGCAGGACCTGGTTTATTATTAAATTGTTAGGTGAAAGTACAGAATAGTAACAAAACACTCCCCCTCCCCATGGTAAGAATGGATTTCTAAATTAACACGTTATTACTTCTGCATGATAAAAAAATGATACACAAAAGAAAAAAAAGATAAAATAAAAATTTAAACTATTCTTTCATATTGAAAATTACCATACATTGACTGTTGATTTATTCTTTTTCTCCTGAAAAGATTGGTAACATTATCCATTATAAATTGCCTTTTTTCTTTCTCTTTTTTTTTTTTTTTTTTTTTTTTGTCTTCATGCGTTTTGTCAACAAATTCGTTGACTTATTTTATCGTCTGCTTGCTTGAATTTCCTTCCGAAATATTCCGATTCTTTCCGTTATCGGCCCGGGAACGCTGGGGAAAGTTCGGCTTTTTTGCGGTAGCATAGATGCATAAGTACCAAAAAATAAGTAAATAAAACGAATAGATAAACTTATGATTTAATCTAGATGTATATTGCACCGGGTGCAACAGAAATTCTACCCACATAGTAAACTGTGAACTGTGTAGTGCAAATGAATTCAGGCAAATTGCAAATGTAGCTCAATATTGCTGATGTCTTACAATATTATTTTCCTATAAGATCTGTTACGATCCCGGCTTTAAGTGGTGAACATTGTGTGTTTGCTGGTGAAACAATTTTAGAATAAGTGAATTTGTATTTGCTATCCAGAAAGCTTTTCATGCGCATTCCATGCTACGTAGACAGGATGCTCGAAAATTAATTTTCTTATGGGCCGAAAATGTCACAGCTACAGGCTCATCAATAAAAAAAGACCAACCAGAAAGAATTTTTAAAAATGCTATGAACAAAAAGTAACAGAAATACATGATCATTGGTCCCCTTTGTCAGCCTGTAAAAACATGGCCAATCCATGCCATCGTCGTATCTGTTCGTATGTGGAAAAATTATAATGCATTAGCTAGATAGAGCCACCATTATCGTTTGTCTAAGTTCATTTACATAATACAGGTAACAATTTAAAATGTGAGAGGTATTTCTGGTTGGTTGGTTGGTTGGTTTATTGGGTTTTATGGCATATCAACCTTTGTAGGTTATTTAACGCCAAATCCGTTTTTATGTAAATAATCTGTTCTTTTTAAATCAATTCAGTTTAGCATAAATACACAGTTTAATTGTCAAAAATATTTCTATTTCAAACTATTCAGGCAGTTATATGTAACAATTCAGTTAAGTGTAAATACAGTTTTAATGTCGAAAAACAGTTCTATTTCAAATAATTCAGTTAGGTATGAGCATGCAGTACAAATGTAAGTACGGTTTAATTGTCAAAAACATTTTTATTTCAAGCTATTCAGTTTATTCAAACAATTCAGTTTAGCATTAGTATGCTGTTAGTTCTATTTAACCTATAGATAGGGCCCTTTCAGGTGCAACTATTCCGGGCCAGAGTGGACTTGGGAGCAATGGCAATAAAGGGCTACTCCGCATTCCCTAAAACTCCAGCACTGCTTGAACCTCACCATCAGATTGTTTCGTGTCATATCCCGGACACTCGTTCGGGGGATCGGTGTATTCTAAAGCCCCAGCCGACTGGGCATGGAGGTATTTCTGTCGCACTACGTAGAACATATTACTTATAATACTGGTGTATGTAATGTTATTCCCTCTACCCGAGTAGCTCATTCAATAAAACTTTGTTAGAATTATTCATACTTGTTTTCTTGTCTAAACGTATTAAAACATCGATTATTAAAAATGTTCTTGGCTTCAGTATTTTGCGGGACCAAGTTTAATGTTAAGTAAGAATATTGCGTTTCGAAGCGGTTAAAAAGTTGATGAAAAAACTTCAGGAAGAAAGAATACAGATCTGGTAATACATTGACAAAAAGGACAAAACGTGTCGTGGAAATAACTTCCCGACGGTGAATGTGATATAAACAAGTATTTTTTGGAGACAAAAGGTCTTTCTAATTAGAAAGGGAAAAATGAATAGTGTGGAACCAAAATAGTCAATGTAAGAATGTTCCCTGGTGTGAAGTCATCGCACGCAGACGTCATTGTCAACAAACTTGAAGTTGAAATTTTATAGGAGAATTCGTAAAATAATATAAACGGTTTTCATCATAAACTCTTGCGATTTTTTTTATTTTATCATTATCAAAAACTTATTAGAGAAGAAGAAGAAGAAGAAGAAGAAGAAGAAGAAGAATGAAAAAAAAATGAAAAAAGTGAATTGATATAAAAAGAAAAGAAAAGAAAAGAAAGGGGAAGAATGAAAGAAAAAGAAAAAATCCTGATTACCCTTACCTTAAAAACAGACTAAATTTCATCTTGAGAGGATTGTATATTTTTATATATATCTTTAAACCCTAGTATATATATATATATATATATATATGTGTGTGTGTGTGTGTGTGTGTGTGTGTGTGTGTGTGTGTGTGTGTGTGTGTGTGTGTGTGAGGAGTAATATATTGATTAAAATTTGACAAAATGAGAAAGAGAAAGATTACTGATGTACTTCGCTAGATGATTTGCATTCTGATGTGCTACATTAAAATCAAGTCAATATGTTTTTCTAACCTGTAATCTTATACCCTCAACTCATGCAACACCTGACAGTCCAACACAAATAAAAAATCAATAACAAAAAATATACTTTTGAGGGAAATAATCAGGTTAGTGTATTAAATGAATTAATTTCCCTTTCTGTTTCATGCCTTGCGAGTTCTTCACGCCGCTTTTCGAGACTTCTTCATAATTGTTTGTAGCTTTACTGAACCTTTTGATAACTTTTTGTGTGCTCAACACGATTCGGCCCCATTAAGTTGAGTGAATGGTATTTTTTGGCTGTTCCAACTTAGAATATTTCTGGATCTTACACACCTTACAATGATTATCGTCCTTGTCATTTATTTCTTACGGAGATAAGTCCACGGAGAACTTAAATCGCTAAAAAGATTTTCAAAAGCGAAAATTTACCTGGAATCGTAAAATAAAATTTAACATTTTATTCATTTAGTATTAAGAGAACACTCAATTCCGATATAGAATTTACTAAAGTTCACTTATTAGTAAAAAAAATAGGTACTTATGCATCTATGTTACCGCAAAAAAACGAACTTTCCCGAGTGTTTCCGGAAAAAAACGGAATATGCCGAAACGCCTCGCTAATCAAATTTAAGATAAAGTAATTCAATTTGTTTACTAAGTTACAAACAAGTGTAAACATAGATTTATCGTACCTAAGCGAAAATCTACAATGTGCAGAAATGGTGATCCAATTCTGCCAAGAAAAAAACTTATAGGCAAAATTAAAAGTGGCCAGGCATGTGAGCATCCTTGCCACCTAAAAAAAATGAGGAAAAGTTATACCTAGAGATTCCGTAACACCAAATGCAGGACCTGGTTTATTATTAAATTGTTAGGTGAAAGTACAGAATAGTTACAAAACACTCCCCCTCCCCATGGTAAGAATGGATTTCTAAATTAACACGTTATTACTTCTGCATGATAAAAAAATGATACACAAAAGAAAAAAAAGATAAAATAAAAATTTAAACTATTCTTTCATATTGAAAATTACCATACATTGACTGTTGATTTATTCTTTTTCTCCTAAAAAGATTGGTAACATTATCCATTATAAATTGCCTTTTTTCTTTCTCTTTTTTTTTTTTTTTTTTTTTTTTTTGTCTTCATGCGTTTTGTCAACAAATTCGTTGACTTATTTTATCGTCTGCTTGCTTAAATTTCCTTCCGAAATATTCCGATTCTTTCCGTTATCGGCCCGGGAACGCTGGGGAAAGTTCGGCTTTTTTGCGGTAGCATAGATGCATAAGTACCAAAAAATAAGTAAATAAAACGAATAGATAAACTTATGAATTAATCTAGATGTATATTGCACCGGGTGCAACAGAAATTCTACCCACATAGTAAACTGTGAACTGTGTAGTGCAAATGAATTCAGGCAAATTGCAAATGTAGCTCAATATTGCTGATGTCTTACAATATTATTTTCCTATAAGATCTGTTACGATCCCGGCTTTAAGTGGTGAACATTGTGTGTTTGCTGGTGAAACAATTTTAGAATAAGTGAATTTGTATTTGCTATCCAGAAAGCTTTTCATGCGCATTTCATGCTACGTAGACAGGATGCTCGAAAATTAATTTTCTTATGGCCCGAAAATGTCACAGCTACAGGCTCATCAATAAAAAGAGACCAACCAAAAATAATTTTTAAAAATGCTATGAACAAAAAGTAACAGAAATACATGATCATTGGTCCCCTTTGTCAGCCTGTAAAAACATGGCCAATCCATGCCATCGTCGTATCTGTTCGTATGTGGAAAAATTATAATGCATTAGCTAGATAGAGCCACCATTATCGTTTGTCTAAGTTCATTTACATAATACAGGTAACAATTTAAAATGTGAGAGGTATTTCTGGTTGGTTGGTTGGTTGGTTGGTTTATTGGGTTTTATGGCATATCAACCTTTGTAGGTTATTTAACGCCAAATCCGTTTTTATGTAAATAATCTGTTCTTTTTAAAACAATTCAGTTTAGCATAAGTACACAGTTTAATGGTCAAAAATATTTCTATTTCAAACTATTCAGGCAGTTATATGTAACAATTCAGTTAAGTGTAAATACAGTTTTAATGTCGAAAAACAGTTCTATTTCAAATAATTCAGTTAGGTATGAGCATGCAGTACAAATGTAAGTACGGTTTAATTGTCAAAAATATTTTTATTTCAAGCTATTCAGTTTATTCAAACAATTCAGTTTAGCATTAGTATGCTGTTAGTTCTATTTAACCTATAGATAGGGCCCTTTCAGGTGCTACCATTCTGGGCCAGAGTGGTCTTGGGAGCAATGGCAATAAAGGGCTACTCCGCATTCCCTAAAACTCCAGCACTGCTTGAACCTCACCATCAGATTGTTTAGTGTCATATCCCGGACACTCGTTCGGGGGGTCGGTGTATTCTAAAGCCCCAGCCGACTGGGCATGGAGGTATTTCTGTCGCACTACGTAGAACATATTACTTATAATACTGGTGTATGTAATGTTATTCCCTCTACCCGAGTAGCTCATTCAATAAAACTTTGTTAGAATTATTCATACTTGTTTTCTTGTCTAAACGTATTAAAACATCGATTATTAAAAATGTTCTTGGCTTCAGTATTTTGCGGGACAAAGTTTAATGTTAAGTAAGAATATTGCGTTTCGAAGCGGTTAAAAAGTTGATGAAAAAACTTCAGGAAGAAAGAATACAGATCTGGTAATACATTGACAAAAAGGACAAAACGTGTCGTGGAAATAACTTCCCGACGGTGAATGTGATATAAACAAGTATTTTTTGGAGACAAAAGGTCTTTCTAATTAGAAAGGGAAAAATGAATAGTGTGGAACCAAAATAGTCAATGTAAGAATGTTCCCTGGTGTGAAGTCATCGCACCCAGACGTCATTGTCAACAAACTTGAAGTTGAAATTTTATAGGAGAATTCGTAAAATAATATAAACGGTTTTCATCATAAACTCTTGCGATTTTTTTTATTTTATCATTATCAAAAACTTATTAGACAAGAAGAAGAAGAAGAAGAAGAAGAAGAAGAAGAATGAAAAAAAAATGAAAAAAGTGAATTGATATAAAAAGAAAAGAAAAGAAAAGAAAGGGGAAGAATGAAAGAAAAAGAAAAAATCCTGATTACTCTTACCTTAAAAACAGACTAAATTTCATCTTGAGAGGATTGTATATTTTTATATATATCTTTAAACCCTAGTATATATATATATATATATATATATGTGTGTGTGTGTGTGTGTGTGTGTGTGTGTGTGTGTGTGTAGGAGGTTGTAGACAATGTGTGTGTTCTTGAAATTATTATTAATCATAACAACTTTTACACTCCATCCATAACAATTTATTGCAATCGCTTAATATTGTTGATTGTCTCATCCCTCTATCCCAACATTATTATTATGTACTTTCTTAGAGTTTTTCCACATCAGCGTCAGCTGATGGTTTATTGTTATTATTATTATTATTATTATTATTGTTATACACGAATTTCTATTCTGGAGTTCAGACACTGTTTCTAATTGCAGTCTGATTGGAAGCAAGTCTCCTCAGTAATATATTTATTTTGCAATGTGTCTGTTTATTTATTCGGTGAGGTTTAATTTATTATTTTCGACAGTTTTTATGTATCATTATTTCACTTGTGAACTTTTCATTCCAGCTTTAGCTAGTGGACTTTCACTGGAGTTGAGTGACAGCAAGTCTCCTCAGGTCTCTCGGGCGCTTTGCAATATTCTGGCCGGTCTCAGCAATGCTGCATTCTGGGTGGCCTCGATTTTTTCTCTGATTTTTCTCGAAACATTTGGGGACTGTTTTAAGTGCCACATTATTATTATTATTATTATCATCATCATCATTTTTACTCGTTGAGAGTTTTTCACGTCAGGCTTTAACGGATGTTTGAGTGACACCAATTCTCCTCAAGTCTCCAGGATTGTTCTCAGTATTTTGGCTGGTCTTAATAATACTGTACTTTGGATAGTCTCCATCCGACCTGTTGTTTCAAGTCCTCCAGTCCTTGTATCAATACTTTGATGACTGTACCAAGAGCACCAATTACAATTCGTATAATCGTCACTTTCATGTTCTATTTTTTTAAAACTCCCTTGCAAGGTCCAGATACTTATCCCTTTTTTCGCTTTCTTTTAATTTTACTCACTAGTCCGCCAGGACAGCAAAGTCCAGAATCATACTAGTTCTCTTTCTTCTTTTATTATTATTATTCTTTTTTTTTCTTTTTTTTTTTTTTTTGATTATTATTAGGTCTGGTCGTCTGGCTAAGATTTCGTGATCTGTTTGTATCTCAAAATTTCACAGGAGTTTATGCATCACATTTTCCAAGAAAGATGATTGGTTGTGCATATACCATTTGTTCGTATAGTCAAACTTCAATTCCTTGCACTGTTCCCAGTGCATAAGCCTGCCCACTCAGTCGTGTCAAGCCTTGTACTCTTTCTGTGATAATTTGCTGCATTCGCTTATTATGTGGTTGATCGTTTCGTCTCTATCATCACATAACCTACATCTGCTGTTTTGTTGGATATTATCTATTCATGCTTTGACCTGACTGGTCCTTATGGCGTTGTTTTGTACTGCTATTAGAAGAGATTTAGCTTTTTTCTTAAAGTTTCCCTTTCTTAGCCACATCCTCGTTTTCTTGTGTGAGATGTCACTAGTTAGTCGCTAAAAAAGTCCATTGAGTTGTTTTTCTTCCCATTTTTGTTTCCTAATTCTTGTCATTCTGTTATCCATCGTGCTGTCAGTATTGTTTTAGGTGGGTGTTATCAGTCTTTCTCCACGCTGTTCAATGCAGTCTTCTCGTCGTGGTATCGATGCATCAACGCTATCTTCAATGCTCTTAAATCCTCTTCCTTTTTTTTTTCTTGACACATATAATCTGTCAACGTCATCTCTGGGATGCAATGCCTTATGCATGGTCATTAGTTTTCTTGTTCTCTGATCCATTTATTTGAGTTCTTCTTCGGTCCACTTCAGGAATAGCCCCGAATATCTTACGAGATGGGTACCACAGGTATTTATCCCATTGATAATATTCCTGTTACATAGGCTCGTCTCAAGTATTTTTCTGGTTTTCCTGAGATACTTTTTTACATTTTTTTTTTCTTTCATCTCCACTTGTTTGATGGTGTCAGCTTTCAATATCACCAAGTAATTGTAGCTTTCCTTTTCACCGAGCGTTCGAATTTTTTTCTTGATTTTGCAGTTCCATTACTTCCATCATGTATCGTTTCACACTCTTCATTACTAGCATGGCGTATTTTTCTATGCCAAATTCCATCCCTATATACTGACTGCATATTCTCGCTGCGTGTTTTACAGTTTCCAATTCTTTTTCATTTTTTTTTACAGTTTGATGTCGTCCATGTACATTAGGTGATTGATCTTTTCTTGCGATTTACTAAGTTTCTATCCTGCTGTGCATTTTCTATGTATGAGGTTAAGTGGCATCATCGCAATCATAAATAGTAATGATTATATTGCATCTCCTTGGAATAGACCTCTTTGGATACTCGCTTCTGCTAAGCTTCTCCCTCCCGCTGTACGTTCCACTCTCCAAGTTTTCATGGTTTTCTCGATAAAGTTTATGACTGCATTTGATATCTTGTACATTTTGAGGCAATTTATAATCCAGCTTTGCGGAATCATATCATATGACTTTTTGTTGTCAATTCACATTATAGCTACATTTTTCCGTCCGCATCTTGCTCTCATTGAGGATAAGTTGATTTACTATTATTATTTACTCCTTTAGAGTTTTTCACATCAGTGTTAGCTGATGGTTTTTTGCTGGAGTTTGATTGACAGCAAGTCTCCTCAAGTCTCCAGGACTCGTCTCAGGATTCTGGCCGTTCTCAGCAATGCTGTCGTTTGGATAGTCTCTACCCGTCCGCCAACTTCCAAGTCCTCCAGGCCTTTTAATAAACCTTTAGTTATTGTGCCTAACGCACCAATCACAATTGGCACAATCGTTACTTTCAAGTTCTACAGCTTTTACAATTCTCTAGCAAGGTACTTATCCTTCTTTTTACATTCCTTCGGATTTATTCTGTGGTCCACCGGGACAGCAAAGTCGACAATTTTGCAGATTCTTTTTTTTTTTTTTTGTTGATTATTATAAGGTCTGGTCTTCTGGCCGGGATTTGGTGATCCGTTTGTATGTTAAATTCCCATAGGAGTTTATGCGAGTCATTTTCTAGGACAGGTGCTGGGTTGTGCATATACCATTTGTTTGTATGGTCGAACTGAAAGTTCCTGCACGTTTCCCAGTGGATCACCTTGCCGACCAAGTCGTGTCTCGCCTTAGACTCCGTCTGTGCTAATTTGCTGCATTCACTTATTATGTGATTGATCGTTTCGTCTCTGTCACCGCATAGCCTACATTTACTGTTTTGTTGCATTATTATTATTATTATTATTACAAGTTTTGACACAAGCGTTAGCTGATGGTCCTTTACTGGAGTCTGAGTGAAAACAAGTCTCTATAGGTCTCCATGTCTCTTTACGGTATTTCGGATGATCCCAGTAAAGCTCTACTTTGGATGGTCTCGGTTTGTCCTCCGATTTCCAACTTTTCCAGCCCTTTTTTCCAAGCAATTGAAAACCGTTCTAAGTGCACCAATTACAATTGTTATTACCATCAGCCTCGTGCTCTAAAGCTTTCTTCGTTCTCTGGCAAGGCCCAAATACTATTATTTATCCATTAATTGTTTATCAAAATAAAACCATCTGACTTTATAATTGTGTAGGTTTCTCACTTTTCAGATCAGTATGGGTCGCCATGGTGAGAAGATCTGATGAGACTAAAAGCATAAACCTCTCTTGGCCTGGGGGTACATCACTGATGAGCAGTTCCAATATTTTTTATCATATTATTTTTTTTAAATTAATTCTCCAAAAAATATATATATATATATATATAATAAACTGTTAAACTGTTGGTGTAGCCTATTCATTTGTCTTAATTATGTTGTCTTACCACCACTTTCATCAGTTTATATATATATATATATATATATATATATATATATATATATATATATATATATATATATAATTACTAATGGTCCAACAAGAGAAAAGTAAGTCTTTTAAAATAAATAGTTATGTAAATGATTTCAAATTTGCTATTAAGGTTTTTTTTCTATTATTCCATCGGGGAATTGCTCTAATGAATAGTGTTCACCAATGGTCCGGGAGGTTAGGGTTCAATCCCAGGTCGAGTCATACCAAAGACTCAAAAAATGGTACTTGATGCCGCCTTGCTTAACACTCAGCAAGAAAAGGTAAGGATCAAGGGTAAAGTGGAGCAATCCAGGGAACGGAGTAGCGCCTTCTCCCACACCTAGGTGTTATACCTATCGAAAAGGGAGCCTTCGGGTCACCTTCGACAAAGGTCACCGACTTTATGCCCTCCCCGACACCATGGTGTAGTAGCTATCGAAAAGGGAGCCTTCGGATCACCCTCGACTAAGGTCGCTAACTTTACTTTATTATGTTTTCATTAAGAGTTTCCGTATTCTTTCGTTGGCTGTTTTTTTTTTCCCCACATCAACAAACACCACCCTTATAGATGAGTATATATAATTTCTGGACTGAACTATTTGGCACTGGCCGTTGATACTAAAGTTCTTCCACCAAGCATCTGGTGAGACTCTTCGTTGACCCAATTTTAGATTCATCCGCTTTACTCCACATCCACTATGCTCCTTCAAATGGCTCCAAGTGTTATATATTCAGAGAATATTTTTCTTCTTCTTTCCTTCTTTCTTTCTTTCTTTCTTTCTTTTCGTTCCTTTTTTTCTTTTTTCTTTTCTTTATCTTCTCCTTATCTTTATGCTTTCCTTTCTTCTCATTTTTCTTTTGTCTTTTTCTTTCTATTTCATTTTCTTTCTTTTTTCCCTTCTTTCTTTCTTTCTTTCTTTCTTTCTTTCTTTCTTTCTTTCGTAGACTGTTCAAACTAATGTAATATGCACGTTGTCTTATACTTCACCGGAATACTACATGTGGCTGTAAATACGGGGTGCTGCCAGTGCACTTGATTTTATATAAATATTGTTTGTATTTACCCAAACCGTCCTAAATGACCAGTATGTGACCTAAGGTCAAAATTTAAAGTGGAGGTCAACTGGTTTGAATTCAGAGTTTTCTTCTCCAAGACTCTTTCGCATACCAACGATAGAGAAACCAATCTACCCTACTATTTACCTCTGAGAGAGAGTAAGGATAGTTTCATGCCTTTTTCAATCAAATTGAAATGTAAATAGCTTCTCCCATGTTTTGAACTGTCTCCGATTCCATTTATGCAATGATAGCCGTTACACTAAGCACACCTTAAATATATATATATATATATATATATATATATATATATATATATATGTGTGTGTGTGTGTGTGTGTGTAAAGTTAATGCTAACTGTATGAAAGTGTGAACGACTTAGCCAAGACTTGCAAGCTCAAAACTGATAATTTTAGCTTTGGTAAGCAATCAATCTTGGAGACGGACAACTCTAAAGTTGATATAGCTCTACCCAAATTTGAAATTGAACTTTCTTTATATGGCTTTCTTTCTCTTTCTTTCTTCTTGTTATTTTGACCTTTGGCCTTTCTTTCTTTTTCCTTTCCTCCTTTAGATTTCTTTCTTTTTTCTTTCTTTGATTCTGTTTTTTCGTACTTTCATATGAATTTCATCCTTTTTCTTCCTTCCCTTGCATTTCTTTCTTTCTTTCTTTCTTTCTTTCTTTCTTTCTTTTGCTTAGACCTTTTCCTTTTCTTATTCATTTCTTCCTTTTTTCTTTCCTATTTTGAATTTCTTTCTTTCTTTCTTTCTTTTGCTTAGACCTTTTCCTTTTCTTATTCATTTCTTCCTTTTTTCTTTCCTATTTTGAATTTCTTTCTTTCTTTGTTTCTTTCTTTGTTTCTTTCTTTCAACAGGCTTTCTACTTACTTTCTAATGAGACCAGTTTGTGTAAACGATAAATGCACTCACAAATATATATATATATATATATATATATATATATATATATATATATATATATATATATATAATCGCATTATTCTCTTTACGTAAAATTATATTTTCAACGCAAAGCATTATCATATGATCCATTGTTGGTTATCATTTTAAAGCCAACTATTAAAACATTCATAAAAATCTAGATGAATACAAGACTTTAAAAAAAAACGTCCCTGCTACGTGAATTCATATTTTATTAAAAATCTCTTAACATCACCAAAATGAAAAGAATATTTTAAAAGAAAACTAAATTTGACAAAGAACTGAGTGTAATTCACTCAGTTCTTTGTCAAGTTTAGTTTTCAGGCAAGTAATCTTTAAATGGATTATATATATATATACAAACACATTCATATATATATATATATATATATATATATATATATAATCATTATTTGATGTCTGGATCAATAGAGCTTTTAAAAGATTTAATGTGATTAAAATAAGGAAAAAATAAAGTAAGAATAAAATTTAAAACCAATTCAGGACAAAAAAAAAACCTTTAAGCAATGAATAATTTCTAATCGAGACCATCTTTATTCGCGGCTTCAGCCCGAACTCATTACACCCCCCGCCATTTGCCATAGCCTGGCCACGGACCTGACTTAACGATCTTTCAATTGTGTGTTGAGTAATATAATGGTTACCATCAGCTAGCTTATCACTCTCGTATCTGATGTTGGATTAATCGAACATTACACATACATCATCATAAAGTCACACAGCTAGCAGGAATTTCCCCGATTCTCTCTCTCTCAATCTATCTATCTATATATATATATATATATATATATGTATCTTTGCCCATCCTACCCTATAACCCAACGCAGCTTTTTTTTAAAACTACATCCTTTGTCCGCACAGAGCTGTTGTAAAGGACTCCTTGCAAAAACGTCACTATCGAGTTAGTCATTGTTTCTCCTACAATGTCCTGTGTGTCTTGTTCGTCTTACTTGGATGGTTTTAGAGAAGGAAGGTGAGTGGCCGCACAGCAGTTGTTTCGTGGGGTGTTGCTTCCAGAATTTTTTCAAGATAGCTCGTAGCATTCTTGTGCAGTTCCCGTCAAGTTTTTTTCGATGTGTTTTGTCAGCGTCCACGTTGTCCATCCACACTGTAGTATTAACACAAAATTATGCTTGGAAAAAAAAACGATTTTTTTTCGTTTTTAACAATAATGATGACACACACAAACGCACACACACACACGCACACACACACATATATATATATATATATATATATATATATGTGTGTATGTGTGTGTGTGTGTCATCATTATATATATATATATATATCAACTCGAAAAATGGAATCAGCATCTCTGTTTTGAAGCCTGGCTGAGTCACAGTATTACCCTTGCAATTCCAGAGTGATTCAAATGTTTGTTTGGAGGGTATTTATTACAAAATCAGAACCATTCAAGTCGTGATAAATACCTGCTATTGCTTCACCCCTTTGTCATCTGAAAGTTGCACAGTTAAATGTGTGACATCGTCTTATTTGGGGGCATATGTTTTACGAATTTGCATCGAACTATAACGCCGCCGAAACAAGAAAAAATTATTTTACAAAAGGTGAAAGCCTAGTGGATTAGAACACATTAATCATATTGTTCAGAAAATTTTGCTTGGGTTCCAAAAACTTCGACGATCAAGCAAGTTGAGGTAGGCCATAACAGATTCTTCGGCTCAAAGCTAAAGAGGCAAATCCGATGAATAGCGTTCGGAGAGCATCAGGCGAGATCAGCATATCTCAGTCCAGTATGATTCATCATCGATATGACCAAGACAAAAAGGCGTAACCTTCACGACCTAAGTACGAGCTTTCACCTTCATGACACCAGCAAAAGCCGTTATCAAAATATTTTGCAACTTTTAACTTAACTTAATTTTTGGAACTATCAGCATCTTCTTGTCTGTTTAACAACAAGAAATATGAAAGCACCTAAATTCCAAATCCCACCGGAAACATTTTGTATTCACTTGGTAATATTACGAAAGCCTAAAACTTCTTGGTTCAACCAAGATCGGAATGGCGATTAGTGTTTTGAAAATTTATTGAATGTCTTTATTTAATTAAAGTTAAAAAAAACCCAGCCCAATCGGCAGTGGTTGTGGAGTATGCTGACTGCATCTCTGCAGGGGGGTAACTCCCCCATCCAACAAGTGTCCTGGATCTGATCTTAAATCCTGTAATGGTGAGACTCTAGTCCTGTTGCCTTTGGAAATGAGGAGTACCTCTTCATTGCCATTACTCCCAGATCCACTCGGACCCAAAGTGATAGTACCTGTTAATGTCTTATTAATGTGTCAAATAGAAACATTAAATCATTATCTGTACTTGAAACTATTTAAGTGTGTTCCACCAAATGATTCATGTTAAATTGATTTGTAAGCATTTGATAGCAATACTTGAAACCATTTTAAGGCAGCTAACATGAGAAATCTTTTTGAGAACATCAACATGGATGATGTCCTCTCTTTCTTAAGAGAGGCCGAGTTGTACCTAAAAATAAAATACATCATTACAATCCGAAATATTCAATGGATCAACCTACCAATCAACCAAATATAAAAAAAAAAGTTTTGTCAAATATCTCTACGCAAAACCATAAATCTCAACAATTACGACTTGTAGTGGATCAGTGTTTGTCCGGGAGACCGGGTTCAATCCGAGGTCGAGTCATACCAAAGACTTTAAAAATGGTACTTGATACTTCCTTGCTTAACACTCAGCATTATAAGGTACGTATCAAGAATAAAGTGGAGCAATCCTGGGAAAGGAGTTGCGCTCTCCCCTACACCACGGTGTAGTAGCTATTGAAAAGGGAGCCTTCTGGTCGCCCTCGACTACGGTCGCTAGCTTTACTTAATTACTAGTGGATCCACTCTGACCGGAGTGATGGTGCCTGTTGGGGTCCTACTTGTGGGTCGAATGGATTAAAACATGAATTTAAAAGAAAAGTGAATTCATGAAGAAAAAGTGAATTCATATAAAAATGGTAACAAATCATATATAATTCATATATGTAAGCCGGATTTAACATTGAATGAGCCATAGTGGTTGATATGCCGTGAAACTCAAACAACAAACCATTGAAACCATTTACTTGCATGAAAACCAATGAATAATTTTGAACAGAATTACTAAGGTTAG
Source organism: Sepioteuthis lessoniana (assembly GCA_963585895.1). NCBI lineage: Eukaryota > Metazoa > Mollusca > Cephalopoda > Myopsida > Loliginidae > Sepioteuthis > Sepioteuthis lessoniana. Next base: position 43,854 of record CAUZXS010000051.1, on the reverse strand, counting down.
ATAGCAATACTTGAAACCATTAAACAGCGTGTAAACCAATGAATAATGTTGTATAGAATTAGTAGTGTTATGTAGCATGTTTCAATTTTTTTACCTCCAAATTTTCTTTACAAATTATGTATATTTAGTATATTGAGTATATATGTTTAAACAAGGTATAGCATTAAATAACCCACAAGTGTTGATATGTCATAAAACACAACCAACCAACCAACCAATAACTTAAGGGAAAGATATTACTCTCTGACATTCCTTCCTTACCGAGAACTTTTCAGCACCAATTCCTCCATTTCGGAAAGATATAAACCGACTTCTTACCCATCCCCATCAATATGATACTTGTATTATCGATTAGTTCAGAACTATTTTAGGTGAAGTACAGCACTGGATTAAACCCCAGGTGCATGTGGGATCAGTTATTCCAGCCGATAAACATATTTTTAGAATATTCCGTGGTGGGGGTCCTTTTCGAAGCAATAAATTTTATCTATACTTTATTTACTTTGTTAGCTGGATAGATAGATAGATAGATAGATAGATAATGAACAGTCCGAGATAGATAGATAGATAGATAATGAACAGTCCGAGATAGATAGATAGATAGATAGATAATGAACAGTCCGAGATAGATAGATAGATAGATAGATAGATAGATAGATAGATAATGAAGTCCGAGATAGATAGATAGATAGATAGATAGATAGATAAATAATGAACAGTCCGAGATAGATAGATAGATAGATAGATAGATAGATAGATAGATAGATAGATAATGAACAGTCTGAGATAGATAGATAGATAGATAGATAGATAGATAGATAGATAGATAGATAATGAACAGTCTGAGATAGATAGATAGATAGATAGATAGATAGATAGATAGATAATGAACAGTCCGAGATAGATAGATAGATAGATAGATAGATAGATAGATAGATAGATAGATAGATAGATAGATAATGAACAGTCCGAGTTAGATAGATAGATAGATAGATAGATAGATAGATAGATAGATATATAGATAGATAGATAGATAGATAATGAAGTCCGAGATAGATAGATAGATAGATAGATAGATAGATAGATAGATAGATAATGAACAGTCCGAGATAGATAGATAGATAGATAGATAGATAGATAGATAGATAATGAAGTCCGAGATAGATAGATAGATAGATAGATAAATAATGAACAGTCCGAGATAGATAGATAGATAGATAGATAGATAGATAGATAGATAGATAGATAATGAAGTCCGAGATAGATAGATAGATAGATAGATAGATAGATAGATAGATAGATAATGAACAGTCCGAGATAGATAGATAGATAGATAGATAGATAGATAGATAGATAGATAGATAGATAGATAAATAATGAACAGTCCGAGATAGATAGATAGATAGATAGATAATGAACAGTCCGAGTTAGATAGATAGATAGATAGATAATGAAGTCCGAGATAGATAGATAGATAGATAGATAGATAGATAGATAATGAACAGTCCGAGATAGATAGATAGATAAATAGATAGATAGATAGATATCAAGTGCTTTCAAATCCAGAGGGTTTTTTGACTTCTTCGAGACCGATTACTTTCCTAAAGCAAAAGAATCCCAGGTTGCTCTGCTACTTACTCCAGGCTGGTGATGAAGACGAGAGGTAACCATTCCTTTCCCAAAAGCATGAGCGAGAAAATGAAATACAGAAGACGTCGTCCAGAATTTGAAGCTAACTCATCAAGTCTACGCTTCTGCAAAGTGCTTCTGGCAATACACATATATATGCTATTAAAACTGTTGTGTTGCTTAAGTAGTTTTATACTTCACAAGGATTCGACAGGTGACTGTAAATAACTGAGGCACTACTGGACTGAAATTAAATAGGAATATTGAGTGAGTGATAATAGTATGAATGAAAGAGTGAATGCACGGCAACTGATCTTGGAGAAGGATAACTCTAAATTCAAACCCGTTAGACTCTGCTGAAAAGTTGACCTTGTATCACATTATAACCACCATGGAGGGGTTGGGTATATAAAAATTATTAAGAGGCACATTTAGCTTAATTGTTATATGCGTAAAAAAAGGTGTCGGTGACTTGAGTTTAATTGTGCTATTCACGATGTTACTAATGATAATAACCTTGAGAAAGGTATGAACCCTTCTGTTATCCCTTCCCAGGTATGGTTAAATAGTAGGGCAGATTTCGTTTTTTAGCCTTAGTACGGCAACAGGTCAAGTAGAAAGAAAACTGTGAATCAAAATCAGCTGTGCTCCTATTAAAGATTTGGTTTTTCTTTCTTTTTTCTACTTGTAACAAGTCAGTGTTTTCTTTCTTTCTTTCTTTCTTTCTTTTATTTATTTACTTATCTATTTATTTATTTTATTATTTATGTCCGTAATTTCGTTCTTTTCCTCTTCACATCTGTCTTTCTTTCTTTCTTCGCCAATGGTCCGAGAGACCTGGGTTCAATCCCAGGTCGAGTCGTAACAAAGACTCTAAAAATGGTACTTGATGTCTCTTTGCTAAACACTCAGCAATATAAGGTAGGGATCAAGGGTAAAGTGGAGCAATCCAGGCAAATGAGTAGTGCCCTCCCCTACACCTTGGTTTAGTAGCTATCGAAAAGGGAGCCCTGGGGTCACCCTCGGGTCACCCTCGACCAAGGTCACCAAGTTTACTTTATTTCAACAACAGGCTCTCTTATTACTTTCCAATGGGTCCAGATTAATTAGTTGACCAACACACATGCACACACACACACACACAAGCATAAACATACACGCACGTACACACACACGCGCGTATACACATATATATATAATGAAATTATATATTCTATATATAGTTATATTTACAGAAAAATCCATGATAGGTTATCCGTTTTAAGTGGACTTCTATTAACTTCACAAGAATTCAAATGAAGTACAGATGCTAAACAAAACGTGTCCGTTATATGTTTTTTTTTTAATTTCATTGAAATTCTATTAACAACACCAAAAACAAGAAAGATTTTTTTAAATCCCCAGCCGAACACCAATATGTAAGCAGGTGCATCTGAAAATTCACCCGAAAAAATTATAAAAGTTTTCCATAGCAAACTATCTTGCTCGAGGCGATAGTGAGGTTTAGTAATTTACTAAGCTTTTTGCTTAGATATGGTACAAGGTCGTATGAATAGGGCACGGGTGTGTCCTCATGATGGAATGGTTAAAGCGATGGACAGCGGAATCGTAGTAAGCGAGTTCGTACTCCAGTCGCGCTATTACGTTCACTTTCGGGCAAATACCCTTGGGAAAGGTATGAACCCCTTTATCCTCCCAGCTATGAGTTCTCCAAGGAGAATAAATTTGGCATTAAATAACCTACAAAGGTCGATATGCTATAAAGCAAAAAAAAAAACAAACCAAACCAAACCTGAATAGGGCACACAATGAGACTCGACCTCACCCGTGAAGGTTTGCTAGTCTAGCTTGCAAACCATTACACCACGCGTACCGCTCTAGTTACTTAATCTAGTAATATAGAAAGTTTTTACTTAGATGTGGCACAAGGCCGTATGAATTGAGACTTCAACCCACTTGTGAAGGTTTACTTGTCAAACTTTCTAACCAATACAGCACACGAGTTGCTTCATTTAATAATTTACAAAGCTTTTTACTTAGATGTGGCACAAGGCCGTATGAATAGGGCACTCAGTGAGACTCAAACTCATTCATAAAGGTTTGCTAGTCTAACTTTCTAACCATTGCACCACCCGAAGTCCCGTTGTGGTGGTGGGGGGCTTATTCAAATTGCACAAGATGCAAAAATATTAGTCTTCGAGAAGTATTTAGAACATTAATTTCTCGCTGACTGACTCACTCTCTCTCTCTCTCTCTCTCTCTCTCTCTCTCTCTCTCTCTCTCTCTCTCTCTCACACACACACACATGCAACATTCGTAAATAAGCTAAATTAGCTTCATGTCATCCAATGAAAGCAAGGCTTTCTGTCAGCCATTTTCTGCAGCAAGGGAGACTGTTTCATTGCTATGAGCAGAGTCTCAGATTCGGCTTTCGACAAAGATGCTTCTGCAATTAGCCCCTCATCTCCATCTTAAATCTACTTTAATCTTGTTCTCTTACAGTTTTTTTTTAACGTATCTTTCATCATAACGGCACTTTGTTGTTTCGACTGGTTGCGATACCAATTAGCAAAAACTTCCTTCTGGGAAAACAATACAACATAGCAAGGAAGTTTCTTTTTCTTTTCGTTTTTTTTTTTCTTTATCTATTTTGATAATTTCTTGCCTTTGTTATCTGCATACAAGACAGAATATTTCGAGGAAAAGAGCTGAAAAGAAAATCAGTCGATGGAATCCTGCAGCAGGCTTTTGTAACTAGTACTGTAGGTGGAGATACTCCATGTGGCTGTGCAGTAGAAATCATACATTTATATTTCCTTGGGGCCTTAATTTTAAACACGCTGCTGGCACCACGAAATAACTCTTAGCCGACTCTTTAGGAGGCGTGCTTAGTGCAACGTTTATTGGGATAGGAAATGGAATCGGTGCCCTGACGTCGAACCTTTGACGAAATTGTTACTGTTTCATTTCATGCTAATGCACTTGACAAAAGTATGACTCCATCTGCGCTCTCTCTCTCTCTATATATATATATATGTGTGTGTGTGTGTGTGTGTGTGTGTGTGTGTGTGTGAATAAGCGGTGAAGTAAAAAAAATAGTTGATGAGAATAGGGTAACTTTAATTTCAAACCAGCTGTACTCTAGTTTAAGATCGACCTTGTGTCACATTCTACTCATGGGGGAGGGGTTGAGTTAATACATTTTTCCAACGGGAAGTTTTTGAGTAGAATGTTCACCAATGGTCCTGAAGGCTGGGGTTCAATCCCAGGTTGAGTCATACCAAAGATTCAAAAAATGGTACTAGATGCAACCTTGCTTAACACTCAGCATTAAGGGGTGAGGATCAAAGGTAAAGTGGCGCACTCAAGGAAACTGAGTAGCGCCCCCCTTACGCCTTGGTGTAGTAGCTATTGAAAAGGAAGCCTTCAGGTTACACTCGACTAAGGTCGCTAACTTTACTTAATTATTTAAGTGATCATCTACTATTAAAGCAGAAACACAAAAAAAAAAATCGAAGGTGTCTCATAAGATCAAAGAATTATCTTACACGAAGATGGTTTGATTTAGTTTTATTGCTTGATGGCATATCAACATTTGTGGGTTATTTAATACCAAAGTCACTAATACTGAAGAACAGTCGTGGTACTAACTCAAAGCAAGGGATTTATGGGGGTTCATAATTAAATTACTTTTGTAAATTTCTTTAATAGGAAATCGAAGAAGTGAATTCCGAAAGGAAAAACATCATCATATCACGCCGCCAGCGCGGATATCCCTGACCCTCTCTCGCCATTTCTCCCGATCATTCATCGCCTCCGGCAGGTCTTCAGGGTTACATCCTGTGTCCTCACATAGTTGCTGTATGTAGGTTCGTGATGGTCGTCCCACTCTTGCACATCCATATGTGGGGGTCCACAGGAGTACATCGCTTATGAGCTCGCCCTTGCTTCTCCAGCAGTGTCCTGCGTGTCTGGTTCGTCGAACTTGTATAGTTTTCGTGATGGGGGGCAAGTGTCCGTATAGTTGGAGTATCGTGGGGTGTTGTCGCCAGGACTTGTTTAATACTGCTCTCAACATTCTTGTGTAATTTCCGTCCAGCCTCCTCTCCAGCCGCTTCGTAAGCGTCCATGTGGTGCATCCATATAGCAGTATCGACACAACCGCTGCCTGGAAGAAACTGCGTTTCATTTTATCAGTTAGGTCCGACTTCCATATGATCGAGAGCCTATCGATAGCTGTCCATGCCTTCGTCAGTCGTGTGTCGATGTCTTTTTCGGTTGATGAGACGCTACTTCCTAGGTAGGTGAATTTGTCTACTAGTTTCAGAGAGGCTCCGTCTAGTGTGGCAATGTTGCCCGTTTGGTTGTAACACATATATTCAGTTTTGTTTGCATTGACATGGAGGCCAATGCCAGCTGCGGCTCGTTCCAGACTATGCAGTAGTGTCTCTGCTTGATTAGGCGTATTCGCTAGTAGCGCCAAGTCATCAGCGTAGTCGGCGTCCGTGATTGTTTTTGCGGGGTACCTTTTGCTTCTTCTCTTAGTCAGCTCGAAGCCATTTTCTCTGATTTTGTCGATCGAAGTCCTAAGCACATAGTCTAGACAGATGATAAAGAGGTACGGGGCTAGTGTGTCTCCTTGTAGTACTCCTGCAACAATGTCGAAGTATTCCGTGTCCCCATCTGGTGAACGTACTTTAATTCAAACATTGAACGATGATAATTTTGCCAAACAGGGGAAATATTTACCAAATATTAGAGGGTGTTTTTCTTTTCTTTTTTTCTTTTTTTTGTTCCTGTTTTTTTTTTTTTTTTTTTTTTTCGGTTGAGGCGGTTTGCTTTTGAAGCAGACCAAAATATCTCCCACTAAATATTTCTGCATATTGACTGGTGCGATTACTTAACTGTAATACTGGATTCTTTTGCCAAGGCTCGGCAACCAGCCAAGGAGAAGGAAAACTCTAGATTCAAATCAGCTTTACTCCAATAATAAAATTGTCCTTGTGTCACATTCTGCTTGTAGTGGATGAGTTGAATAGATAAAAACTGAAATGTAATGTACCTTTTACAAATCATTGGAAAAATAAGGGAGCAAAAAAAGGGTAAGTATGCCCATTTGAAAAATCATTAAACTCGTAGATTTCTATTGACAGGCATGAATACTCGCTGGGCGCTTGGAGCGCTCCAGATTGGGTAATACTGACGGGATCAACCATTTTTCGACACGTCCGCGGAAGAGTCTCAATTCGTGCGTGGCCCCCACCATAAAATGACCTTGAGTCAAATCTGGCCTGGCGGAAATTTGGATAAATTTCAAATGCATAAAAACTGACATTGTGTTCGCCACTACGCTACAGAGACTCCTCGCCTCCTTGCATGTGACGGAACAACGAGTGAATTTTTTTTGAATTACGGATTGTGTTCAAATATTATTAAGACTATTGAGGTGGTTTAGAATACACTGACTGTATCCCCAGAATAGGGGAGGACTACCTCTAAAAAGGTGGGGATGTCGTGGGTGTGACAATTAAAGTCGTCTGATGGTGAGGCTCCTATTCTGTAGATTTGGGGATTTTACCTGTTAGGGTTCCATCTATGGATAAAATAGATCTATTTGAAAATCAACTGTATTCCATTAAACCGGGTGAAAAAAATCACAAGAAACACCACTCGAACTGTTTTGGCTGGAGAATATATCGACAACATCTCTACAAAGGCGTGATATCCCTCCTACCTACGAGAGTCCTGTATATGACACTAAACAATCTGATAGTGAGGCTCCAAATAACTCGTGCTAAATTGAAGTGTTAAAAATAGAATCGTTTGATCATTTAACTGTGTGTAAATAAGTGACCCATGTTAATCGAACTGTTAATAATACACAGCAATATATGGAATCGTCTAACTTTGTGTAATCATGAATTGAATTGTTTAAAATAGAACGGTTTGATCACTTAATTGTGTGTAAACAAATGACTGATGTTTGTGATACATGATAATACACAGAATTATTTAACTTTGTTGACTTATATTTGTAAATCATATACATCTAATATGTATGTATAAAGAGGATTTGACATTAAATATCCTACAATGGTTGATATGCCATAAAACCCAACCCAACCAAATCATATATATCTAATATATATGTATAAAGAGGATTTGGCATTAAATAACCTACAATGGCTGATATGCCATAAAACCCAACCGAATCAAATCATATATGCTTAATATATATGCATAAAGATGATTTGGCGTTAAATAACCTTCAGTGGTTGATATGCCATAATGCCCAATCAAACTAAATTATATATATTCAATATGTACGTATAAAGAGGATTTGGCATTAAATAACCTACAATGGTTGATGTGTCATAAAACCAAACCAAAACAAATAATATATATCTAATATATGTGTATAGAGAGGATTTGGCTTTGAATAACCTACAATGGTTGGTATACCATAAAATCCAAAGAAACCAAATCCTACATATTTAATATATATTTATAGAGAAGATTTGGCGTTAAATAATCTATAATGGTTGATATGCTATAAAACCAAACGAAACCCAATGACACACATTTAATATGTATGTATAGAGAGGATTTTTCAAAAAATAACCTACAATGTTTGGTATACCATCAAACCAAACCAAGCAAAACAAATTTTAAGAAATAATTGCACAAGAAATTTGAATGTGAACGTACAATGAACGTGATTCCCTAACTTAAGAGATAACATAACTGAACATGGTTTAAGATATCTTTAAATTCAATCCATCAATCAAATTGCCACTAACTTGTTTAAAATTCGGCGAAACATCTAGACAGCCATCTAGACTACTAAACATCATCTCTTTATTGAATAAATTGCTAAGCTATGAACACATCTGCTTCTAATCTTTATATTATACCACATTTTCTCATGGAAGAAAATACTGAACAATAGGTCTGCATCAGATATTGAACAAAAAAAATTGGCAAAACTGGTTTTGAAAGCTTTGAAATACTAAAAGAAGCTTATGTAAACGATGCATTGAACAGTGCCAAAAAAATTGAAAAAAAAAAGATTCTTAAAAATTTAAATGATAGAATAAACTTTTTCTTTTTCCACTAAAGTTTTTTTAAGCATCCAGAACTATAAAAGTTGTGCAAATACGAAAGGGTGTTCAAAAAGAACGTTGGAAATCTCACCAAAAAAGAAGAGCATCTGCGCAGATTTTTGTTGTGGTAACACATTACCACTTAAAAAAAACAAAAAAACTAGAAAAACTAAATCAGATTTTTCTAGCATTTGCTGTAACAAAAATCTTTAGCAGTGCTTTTCTTTCAGAACGAGGATTAGAAATTTTTAAAGGGCTTGAGAGTCATGATTTATGTCGATTGCTACGCAGTTCTTTATACAAAATATTCGTGTTTTAACTCTCGAAACAACGCAGTTAAGAACTCATTATCTGTGTCACTTCAAATAATTATGAGCAGTACATTATATATATGTATATATATATATATATATATATATATATATGTGTGTGTGTGTGTGTGTGTGTGTGTGTGTGTGTGTGTGTGTGTGTGTGTGTGTATTCTATGATTCGGTGAGTGAAAAGTCAAGATGATACAATTTGTAAATTAAACAAATGATACAAACTGATATTTCAAAGAAAAATTCCATGAAAAAAGAAAAGACTAAAAATGTTCGAACTGCTTTAAAATAATCAACCAATACCGCAATGCCTAGACAAAAGAAAAACACCGACAGAATACCTTAAGCTAAAACGTAAGAGTACTCAATGCACAAAGTAGAACGAAATTGAGTCGACCTCCTCTCCTTGGAATTTATCCTGATGATCCGGTTATGGGAAACCTTCGTAGATTACTTCTGACTCTGTAGGTATATATATATATATATATACAAAGAGAGAGAGAGAGAGAGAGAGTGGGAGAGAGTGGGAGTTAGCGATAGATAGATGTTAAGGTCCCAAGTTAGACAAAGTGAGAGACATAAGCAAATAGGAACAGCCAGATAGATAGGTAGATAGATAGGTTAACTGGATGCACTTTTTGTAAATCTGCATTATAAGGAAAAGTAGATATATGAATATGGGAGAAATGTACAATCCTCTCTGGTTGTCGAAATATATCTTGAATAATTTGCTGTCGGATCGACACGTGGGAGGTATTTGTTAAACGTGGGTAAAGAATGTTTTAATTTAGCCGTAAATCTTCTCTTCCAGTATTATGACTTATGCATTTGTTTATTTAGATGTTTATGTAACCGCTCATGTCTGTCCATTCAATATCAACGAGGTGTTTTGAAGATGGATTAGTTTGTTGTTAAAACTATTTATTTGCAGACACTTTATCCATCTATCTTCATTTGATTCCATTAACTGTTCATTTCTTTTTCTTTCCAGTTCTTTCAATGGAAAATTTGATATTTCTGTTGAAGTCTTGGGTGTTTAAACGGAAATGTTATTTTATAAGTAATCGTTCATTATAATTCTCACTTTAGATTCTGTGTCTTTAACTGTTTATTCTAAAGCAAAACGGCTATTCTGAGTATTCACAGTCATATACACACATACACATACACTGTTATATATGCACACACTTACACACACATATACACACAGTCATATACACACACGCATACACGCACAGCTATATATATACGTAAACACACAATCATATACACACTCGCACACATACACAGTCATATACACACAGTCATGTACACACATATACGCATACACACACAGCCATATACATATACACATACAGTTATATATAAACACACATACACACAGTCAAATATACACGCACATACACACAGATATGTACACAAAAATACACACACAGACATATACACACACATACACACAGTCCTGTACACACGCATACGCATATACACACAGTCTTATATACATACACAAACAGTTATATATACACACACATACACACAGACATATACACACACAAACAGTTATATATACACACACATACGCACAGTCAAATATACACACATACACACAGAGACATACACTCATATACATACACAGATATATACACACACATACACACACAGACATATATACACCTATGCATATACACACAGTCAAATACATATACATAAACAGTTATATATACACACATACACAGTCAAATATACACACATACACACACAGTCAAATATACACACACATACACACAGACATATACACACATACACACAGACATGTACACACATACACATAGTACTGTGCACACACCTATGCATATACACACATATACACACATAAACAGTTATATATACATGCACACAGTCATATACACATATATACTCACAGAGACATACACACACATATACACACAGGCATATACACACACATACACAGACACATATGCACATACATGCACAGTCATATACACGCCTACACACAGTCATGTACGCACACATACGCATACACACAGTCATATCTACATACACATACAGTTATATATACATACACATACAGACATATACACACTCATACACACTGTCATATACAAACATTCGAACACAGTCATGTCGCTTTTAGTACAGGGTTCACTCTAGTAAATTAATCCCATTTTGGCTTCTACAGTTTGAATTCTGATCAATTCTAAAAGTTGTTTGTTATAAAGCTTGTAAATGAGCTGTTTTTTTTTAGTTGTTTGTAGCATAAGTTATGGCAAAGTTTTGGGAGCTTTTTGTTTGTTGGTTTGTTTGTTTGTTTGTTTTTTTGTCGTCTCCTTATAGACTACTTTCATTTACCGTATATTATTAATTTCTATCATTTCTCTGAGGTTATTTAGTCGACGATAAGTCATTATGCCTGTTTATTGACAAATTTATTTCAAGGCAAAGTTTAATATCCAGTCCTTATTAATTTTACGACAGGTGTGAGTGTTTTCAAACTTTTCCATGTAAATGGTTGTGTTTCAGAATCCAATTATCATGGTATTTTTTTCAAATTTAATGACATTTTCATTTTTGTAGTCGATCCATACTTTATTTCGACTACGTTGGATTTATAGACGAATCTAGATTTGTTTCTTATTAATATCTTCTGTGTCCTAACGGTTAACAAGCAAATTTTACAGCAAATTGTTGAAGTTTCATTTTTACTCGGTCTCTTATTGTTTGGAACTTCAAATTTACCTGAGGAATAATCATTATCATTATCATCATGTCATGCCACCAGCACGGATATCCCAGACCATCTCTCGCCACCTTTCTCTACCATCCATTGCTTCCGGCAAGTCTTCAGGGCTACATCCCGTATTGACACAGAGTTGCTATATGTAGGTTCTAGCTGGTTGTCCTGCCTTTGCTCGTCCATGTGAAGGGGTCTACGGGAGTACATCACTTATAAGTTCCTCCTTACTTCTCCAGCAGTGTCCCGCATGTCTGGTTCGTCTAACTTAGTTAGTTTTCGAGATGGGTGGTTGGTGGCTGTACAACTGCTGCTTTGTGGGGTGCTGCCTCCAGGACTTGTTCAATATTGCACGCCGTATTCTTGTAAAGTTGTCGTCACGCTTTTTCTCCATACGTTTAGTTAGCGTCTATGTAGTGCACCCATACAGCAGTATCGACACGACTGCTGCTTGGAAGATACTGCGTTTTATTTTATCGGTCAGGTCCGACTTCCATATGACCGATAACTTATTGATAGCTGTCCATGCCTTTGCCAGTCGCGTGTTGAAGTCTGTCTCGATTAATGATACACTGCTTCCTAGGTAGGTAAACTTGTCTACTAGTTTCAGAGAGCTAGCGTTTAGTGGGGAGATGTCACCTATTTGATTAAAGCTCAAATATTCCTTCTTGTGTGAATTGACATGGAGGCCTATGCCAGCAGCTCCTCGTTCCAGACTTTGAAGCAGGGTTTCGGCTTGCGGGTGTGTATTTGCCAGTAGCACTATTTCATCGGCGTACAGACGGCTCAACGCAATGCCTGACCAGGCCCGGGGCGTACGAATCCTACGGTTGCTCGGCCATGATCGAATAGTTCAATGGGGTAACTATTGCTGCTCATCTATAAGCGTGGCCTCTGTAGATGAGAATAAAAACAGCAATCGAAAGATTACCAAGACAAAGTGAAAAATAAATTTTGTAAAAAAAAACAAAACCTGCTTACAATCTCTAATCTTACCTGTGTATTTCACAAATGGTTGAAGGGCTTCAGTTTTTCAGCAACTTTTTCACTTAGGTATGCAGTAGTTGTTTACCCAACCCATTCCCTTGAAGTAGAATAAGACGTAAGGTTAAGCTTTTTGTGTAGTGAGGCTGGTCTGAATTGCTTTCCTTCTCCAAGATTGGTTGTCTAATCAAGGCAAAAGAACCCCGCTTTCTTTCATATATGCTGTAGATGGAAGTCCTTGAAAGTTGACCAAGACATTTTCAGTCCCTTAGAAGAAATAACCCAATTCCCAGATCTGATCGACGGATCTTAGTGTGATTTGCTTGTAGAAAATATCAACAATTGAAATTAAACAGAGGATTTTATTCCCTTTGCGAATGGATGTATACACAAACACGCATACACACAATCATATATATATATATATATATATATAGACACATACATACAGTCTTACACACACATACACATACACACACAGTCATATACATACACATACACAGCCATATACACATACACATACGGTCATAAACACACATACACAAACAGTCATATACACATACACACAGTCATATACACACGCAAATACACACAATCATAAACGCACACACTTAAAGCACAGTCCCATACACATATATATACAGTTATATATACACACAATTACACACACATATACGCAAATTCGTGTACACACACGCATACACGCACAGCTATATACACATACACACACAGTCATATACACACACACATATATACACAGTCATATAAACACACATACACACAGTTAGGCACACCCACATACGCATACACACACAGTCATATACACATACACATACAGTTATATATACATATATGCACACATATGTGTGTGTGTGTGTGTGTGTGTGTGTGCGTGTGTGTGTGTGTGTGTGTGTGTGTGTGTGTGTGTGTTTTCAAATAGGACAAAAACAAGGTATACAAATTATGATTTAATTTTTAATTGAATTGTTTGCCAAGGTTAAATGTTTCGGTTTTTATATTAGACCATCATCAGGGTTTTCAAAATACAACGTGTATATTCAAAATTATTTTTTATTTTATTTTAGAAATGAAACGGAAAAACGAGATTTTGACTTTCAATTTCCTTTAGTGGCGTTCTGTTTGAAAACTCTGTGACGTAATTACCGTTTACAATCTATTTAAAATCGTAAAATGTCCTTCAAGTATATATATATATATATATATATATATATATATATATATATATATATATATATTAATTGTTAATCTGTGGGTTAAAGAATGTTGCGAAGTTATTAGCTAAATGTGCGATGATTACGTTGAATCGTATGTAGGTTTCATGGTTCATGGTCATTCATTTCTTTGTTTGATTGAGAACTATTCAGTACCTCTGCCAGATATACTAAACAATATAATTGGATTATATTTATCCTTCATAATATGACATAGAAAAGGAAGCATGAAAAAGAATGAATAAAGGGAAAAGAAAGAGAAAAGTAGAAGTACCAGAAGAAAAAATGTTGAATAAAAAAAAACACATGAAAAACGAATGAAGAAAATTGGTAATTAAAACAAACAGTTGAAGAAGAAGAAGAAGAAGAAGAAGAAGAAGAAGAAGAAGAAGAAGAAGAAGAAGAAGAAGAAGAATATAATAAAGAAAAAAGAAAAAAGAACCAGAAAAGAAAGCAAAGAAGAAACAGAAATCGAAAAAGACCAAGAAGAGGAAAAAAGAAGACGATCTAGAAGAAAGAAAAAGAAATAACGAAGAAAAAGGCAAAAAAGAAAAGAAAAGAGAGTAAAGAAAAAGCAGAAAAAAGATTCACAAAAATAATATAAAAATCAAAGAAGAAGAAGAGCAGGAAGAGGAGAAGAAAAGATGTGCGAAATTATTCGATCTTTGCCGAGGCAATTTGATAATGATGTTCCCTGGCAAGACAAAAAAAAAATCCTATTCGGTATGGAATCTCGATCGATAAATATCCAACATGTCACTTTGTTATTCGATCAGTTTTGATAAAGTAAAAACAGAAATTGGTAACTAGTTGAATGCTTAGGATGAAAAACAAAATATCACTGATCAATTGATCGTAGATCATCGATCAGCAACGTCAGGAAATAAGATTTAGAAGTTGATTTGTCATTGACTATACGTTCATGAACTCGGCTCAAATTCATGAACATATAGTCTGGGCAAATGTAAGAAAACAGTCAGGTATGACTGTACATAAAAATATTTTTAATCTTACTCTCTTATTTATCATTAAGAGTCAGGAACGAAATGTGAATAACATTCTAACTTGACATTCCACGATAAGAATATATATGTCAATAAAACTCATATATATATATATATATATGTGTGTGTGTGTGTGTGTGTGTGTGTGTGTGTGTGTATAAGAATGAGTAAAAGGGAAAAGAAAGAAAAAAGTAGAAGTATCAGAAAAAAAAATGTTGAATAAGAAAATATACATGAATATATATATATATATATATATGTATATATATGTATATATATATAGTTTCGCACACACACAAACACACACCCTTGCATAAATACACACACATACACATATGGCATAATCCCCAAGACGTGAGTGCTAAAGAACTGAGGTGCGGCGTCAAAGTTACTGAATTCAAAGTCCAGTAGCCTAATCGCATTCACTTTCGTACTAATACCCTCTGGAAAGGTATGAATCCCTCTCATCTGATCGATAATAGGTCAAATAGTATGATTTCCGTTCTTCTAAAAGGGTGGCTTTCGAATTAGATAACTCATGAAGGTTATTATGCCAAAAAACCAGCAACACAAACACATTGTTCATTTCATCTTTGACATTTTTCGAGCATTTGAATATCATCATCATTTCCGTGAAACTTTTAGTATGTTTCTTTTAAATTATTATTCCATTATTACTTTGAATATTCGGACTATTGACCATATCTTTTATTGTTATACTCAACGTTTCGGCCGATTTGTCCTTCGGTCTTCTTCAGGTGTTTCATGTCGAGCTCAGAAGTCCACACAGAATCTCGAACTGAAACATTTATTTGAACCACACGAGTAGACTCTTCGATTCTGTTGATCTAGGCAGAGTACGAGGGTTAGGTTATAGTAAGTATTCCTTGTTATTTTTACCTGTTGTCGGGATTGAACCAGCAACCTCCGGATGATTTCACTGAGAAGCACTTTTCCAGCCAGACGACTTAACTACTGCGCCATGAGTCATTGCCTGACACTTCTTAGTAGTTACAATTATGAAGCTTCATCTCAGAAAGTTTGACAATTATTTCATTCATTTACCTTTTTACCATTCTCTAAAGATCCCTATTCATTTTTGCGTAAACATTAATAACAACTGTAAAAAATTTCTACTGAAATCGCTGATTTTAAAATATATTTAGCCTAGTTAATAGAGTATTTTTCAATGGCCCGTGAAACCGGGGTTTAATCCCAGGTGGAATTATACCAAAAACCCAGATAATGGTACTAATAATTCTGTTTCGTTGTTATCATTTGTGATTTCAATTATTATTCATAGTTATAGTTTTATTTGCACTCAGTTAAATGGTTTCAGGCATTTCTATTCAACACTAATAATTCTATTCAACACTATTCATTCAATTTCACATTGTTAAATGGCTCAAAGTATTGCTATAAAATAATTCAATTTTTGCATACAGTTAAATGGTTGCAAATATTCCCATCTTACATGAATAATTCTATTTAGTAAAAATAATTAGTTTGCACACACTTAAATGACTTCAAGTATTGCAAACGCTGATAGTTTTATTTGCACATAGTTAAATCGTTTAAAGCATTGCTATGTAACAGTAACAATTCAATTTTGCATCAATCATTTGTTTGCATATAGTTAAATGGTCAAACACGTCAATCTGACCCATAGATAGGACCCTAACATGTTCTACCATTCCGGGTCTGAGTGGACATAGGAGTAATGGCAATGCAGAAAAGCTCTACTTTCTCTAAAGCTCCAGGGCTTGATCCTCACCATTAGATGATTTTGTGTCATATCCTCTTGTGTCCTTTCCACTAAGGCTCTTAGTAGTACTTCTCAGCCACTAAATATTTGATGACAGACGTGTTTTTAAGCCTGGAGCACTTTGATTTGGTGCCATTTTGAATTGCCTCAAAACCAATTTATACTATCGGATTATAATAACTTTTCCAACAAACCGATTTCAAACAGTAAACATTAATGGAAAAAATTTTCCGGAAAAAAATGTATTTTGCTTTTTACAAATAATTCTACTTATTTACATAGTGAACCTCATATATATATAAATATATATATATATATATATATATATATATATATATATATATATATATATATATATATATATATATATATATATATATATAATATCATTTCAAGAAAAACAACAATATTCAGACTCATAAATGATTTTTAACAGGACTTCAAGAGAACGAATAGGAAAATAAAAAAAAATAAAAAATTGGATCTGATGAAGTCCTGTTAAAAATTATTTTAAAGTCTTTGATTCATATCAATGCTCTTAACAGAATGGAAATAAATTTATAATCCTAATGCGACCGAATATTACTTTTTTTTCTTTAAATAATATTATTTGCTCTGTGAATTTATCTACATTGAGCTCTTTACCAGGAATATTTAGATATTCAAATTTTGAATAATTTATTTGTCCGGACGGAATTGTTTCCTCCTCCGGATTTACTGGATTGAAGAATACTACACATATATATATATATATATATATATATATATATATATATATATATATATATATATATGTATGTGTGTGTGTGTGTGTGTGTGTGTGTGTGTGTGTGTGTGTGTTCTTTTTTAAAATGCTATATGCTAGGAAATATATGCCTTGGCTCCATTGCATAATCTTATATTTCATATTAAACGAACATTTGGAGGGGTCCCCCAGGTGCAATGGCTTACGTGCTGGACTGTGGCTTAGTAGTAATCAAGTTCGAACTCATGTCACGCTATTATGTTCACTTTCAGACTAATACCGTTGGGAAGAGTATGTAGCTCCATATTCCCCCTTGCTATGGATTAAATAGTACCATTACTAATTTTCTGCGAGGATGGCTTTGGCATTAGGTTACCTACGAAGGTTGATTTACCATTAAAGAAATCTAACCAAACCAAAAAACCCTTTCCTCCAGTGATTGTTTAAATGAAAGTATTTACTGGCGATTTTAAATTATTTCTTAGACCATTCTCAAAAGAAATACCATAGATGGATCCAAATAAATAATCACATTGAAAAGATATTTCGAAATTAAAATTTAACATAGAAAAATTAAAATTTTCGAAACCATGAAAGTGGAATATAGCTTAAACAAAAGGGAAATTAAAAAGCTAAAAGAGGGGTATAATTTTGAGGTTGGCTTTGATAATGCATTTAAAACTGACAATTATATTTGGTCTATTTTATAGAGGGCAAATGAAAGCATAAGCTGGATGGTTAGAATTTTTATTTCTAAGGAGGTAAATAATGTTTTAAAATGTATAAAACCCTTATAAGACCACATACAGAATATTTTACTTTGGTCTGGCCTTTTGGATCTCGACACGAAAATTGGAATGTAATAGTGGGATTGTAGTGCATATAAAGAAAAGTAACAAGGTTAATAAAAAAGAGTGAAAGATTACAGTTAGAGCAAGAAATTAGATAAATCAATATTGACTACTTTAGTAGACGAAAGAATGAGAGGTGATTTAATTGAAACTTTCAAAATAATTAATGTAATTTTTGATTATGGTTGCCATTTTTTCAATATTTCTCCTCAGACTGAAAATTTACTGTCAAAACAGATTTCAAAAACTAAGTCTTTTAACCAACTGGATATTTTGCTAATTTAGTAAAAACATTTCTGGACCAAAGTGACAAATCAGATCAAAAATAACAATAGCGTAAAATGTATTCAAATTAAATTAGATTATTTCAGACATAATTGCAAGAAAAAGAATTAATGATGACATTTTTTATGAACAATCGGATGGATTAAAATAATTTGATTAGGATATAATATGGGAACTTAAATGATTCTCATACTAAAAGGGAAAATGACAATGTTTTAGGCCAAAAAATACTTTTGAAAAGCTGTACCTTTTGTATTTGTATTCCCGCAGCGAAAGTTTTCAAGGCCCCCAACCCAAAATAATTTTAGAAACTTTTCCCTCAAAAAATATTAAAATAAAATATCTTAGCCAATTAAATTCACTGATCAATCATCCCTTTTTTAAACTCATTTTGATCCTAATTAAATAGTATTAAAAAAAAGAGAAAAATTTATATTTTTTCAGTATGTATGGAATTGTTTATACTTACTCACCTAACAGTAAATAATAAATTATTACTAACTCAAATACCTTTCGGCTTATTTCTTTTGAGTGAAAACCAACATTCTTTTCTTTCGAGGATACATTTCGTTTCAATCGTTAAATTTTTCTTAAATTAAACGAATATTTGTTTACATTTATATTTACATAAAAGTTATTCATCTGTACCTTGCTGAATAATGATATTCACCAACAGTTCATATATATTTACGTTAAGCCATAAATAGGTTTTCTATCTCACATAGTAATAAACTCATAAAAAGTGTTTTACACATTCAAGATATGTCCCTTTGTTTTATGTAAACTACTACTGCTATACTTCATTGTACTAATGTTAATTATATATATCGAAAATATCTACTCCCCGACTAAATTTATCTTTGCTTACGAGAAAAGATTTTGTACGTTTGTATTTAAGCGAACTATTCACTCAATATTAAGAAAGAAATATTATGAATTTATAAATTGGATTTTTATTCCTTCATTTTCTCCTTTACCTGCTCCATAGATAATGTAAAAATATTATATGTGATCTGAGCAAAGATTCTTTTTTGAAAAGGTTGATAGAAGAAAATAGTGAAAAGGACGGATGTCTAAGTCTTTCTTTGTTTAATGATATGTCAATCGTCGTGGGTTATTTAATGCCAGATATTTCCCTAGCTTTTTAGCTGGGCCGTCTGAAATTCGTGCCTCATGAGATATCAACGTCAATGATAAATTCGAAGCCAAATGTCCTTCGGCTCCGGCCGGGCCGTCTTCGGGTGGGCGAAGAATCATTGATTGCACACCATGGCATAGGTGTAGTTCAAGCTATAAGCAGGCATGTGTGCCAGATTCACATAGCATTTAATGAGCCTTGGACCAACATAGTCCAGTAGGGCCCGATGCTCGGCTCGTGCCCGACCTCCCATTTCCCTGAAACCCCCACTATAAAAAAGCCCTTGTGCCAAATCCTGTCTGGTGAGACGCAACGACCAATATACTTGTAGAAGAGAATGGTACTATTTATATATCTCTAAGGAGGCATAACAAACAAATTATGATAATTAATAGTATAACTAGTATTCTTCCATAAAGATGGTTTGGGCATTAAATAACCCACGAATATTGATATGCTTTTAAACAAAGAAACCTAAAAAAAAATATTGTTAATTATTAAACTAATAAAAAGCAAGTGAAATCTTAATGATGTGTAGTTATATTTTTAGTTTTTTGGGTTTTTTTTTTTTTTTTTTTCAGTTTTCTGTTTTTATATCACATTGTATAGAAAAGCCAATGTTCTAACAATTGCACAAGATTTTTATCATTACACCATTGTCCAGATTTTTCACGCGTTCAGAATTATCTTCAATCAATAATTTCTTTTGCACAACAGGGGTTGCAGTTATTTTATTCACTGGTGCCACAAATGGGGTTAAATAAGAACAAATTTTATTAATAAATGCAGGAAAACTTTTTTTTTTGGATTTGCAGGAAGGTGCCACCAGCTGAACAGTTCTAATGTGCTGAAAATTTATAGATGAATTACAAATGCATTCTCGTAATTGACACGATAATTCATTGCAAAACAAAGTGCATTATTGTCGAGGGGATTTTGATAGAGCTGTCTTTCCATACATTTTTCAATGATCAATTAAATAACCTCAAATACTAAACCATTATAGATTGCCTAACCATGCTGTTGAGGAATGGTGTCTTAGGTTAATGGTATATCAGTCTTCTTGGGTTATCTAATTCCAAAACTATACTTGTTGAAGAACACTAGCGGTACCCTTTTATCCATCGCTGGAGAAATACGTGGGTTCATACACTTCTCAAAGATATTAAACCAAAAAAAGGAACGTAATAGCACGACTGAAGCTCAAATTTGCTTTCTAAAAATAACCTTTAAGCTTTTTAATGGAGAAATACAAAAAAAAAATTAGTATGCGTAGCAATTCAAGGCTTCACGAATGGTGTAACGTTTAGCAAGCTGCACTGACACTCCTCCACGAGTGAGTTCGATTCTCATTGGGTGCCCTCATTCATACGACCTTGTGCCACATTTAAGCAAAATCCTTTGTAAATTACTTCGAGTGGAAATTCTATCTATGTATAATAATTCTAAGAATCTAAACTAAAAAAAAAAAAAAAAACCATTCCGATGTAATGGTTCATTGATTTCAATAGCATGTCAACTCATATATTTTTTTTAATTTCTCAAGGTTAGCAAATTGCGTGTATTGTTCTTTATATTTTTATCTTTTATGTTTTGAAGCAGTGTTTCATCAACTGAAAAAGACATCGACACACGGCTAACGAAGGCATGGACAGCTATTGATAAGCTATCGGTCATATGGAAATCAGACCTGACCGATAAAATGAAACGCAGTTTCTTCCAAGCAGCGGTCGGGTCGATACTGCTGTATGTATGCACCACTTTGACGCTAACAAAACGGCTCGAAAAGAAGCTAGACGGCAACTACACAAGGATGTTGTGAGCAACATTAAACAAGTCCTGGCGCCAACACCCCACAAAGCACCAACTATACGGCCACCTGCCTCCCATCACGAAAATTATCCAAGTTAGACGAACAAGGCACGCAGGACACTGCTGGAGGAGCAGAGACGAGCTCATAAGTGATGTACTCCGATGGACCCCCACTTATGGCCGAGCAAAAGCAGAACGACCAGCTCGAACAGACATACAACAGCTATGTGAAGATACGGGATGTAATCCAGAAGACCTGCCGGAGGCGATGAACGATAGGGAAAAGTGGCGACAGAGGGTCAGTGATATCCGTGCGGGCGGCACGACATCATGATGATGATGGTTATTTAATGCCAAAGTTATCCTTGTAGAAGAGCAGAAGTGGTACTATTTAAGGTTTCTTTGTTTAATGGCATATCAACCTGCGTGGGTTATTTAATGCCAAAGCCATCCTTGTAGAAGAATAGTAGTGGTTTTATTTAAGATTTCTTTGTTTAATGCCATATCAACCTGCGTGGGTTATTTAATACCAAAGACATCCTTGTAGGAGAATAGTAGTGGTACTATTAAAGGTTCCTTTGTTTAATGGTATATCAAACCTGCGTGGGTTATTTTATGCCAAAGCCATCCTTGTCAAAGAACAATAATGGTATCATTCAACCCATAGCAGGAGGGATAAGTGGGTCCATGCCTTTTCCAAACATATGTCCGAAAGTGCTTATAAAAGCGTGACTGTAGCTCGAACTCGTTCACTACGATGTCTCAGTCCAGCAGGTTGTCCACTACCCCACATCATTTATTGGGTAGTTACTGAAGGTTCTTGCCACATGGTAATATGATATAAAGTATTCTTTGGTAAGTCCTATCAAATACAAATATTTGGCCCATAGATTGGACTATTGACCCTTGATCGAGCCGTCAATCAGAGATTTCTCTACGCAGACGCACTAGTGTTAATAAACAGAAGCACTTGTGGTTGAACGGAAATGTATGGGCGTTGTTAAATGATATATGCAGATGCTCTCGTGTGATACAGTCTTGCAACGGTCAGTCGAATTTAGCTGTCAACAGATAGAGAATCACGGCCACACTGAGGCCAAGGGCCCACAGTCGGCCCTCTGTCGAGTACGTCTCGTATGGGAGAGAAGACGTAAGCTCTGCTGGTAACACAGTATCGTTAAAAAGTTATGGGTTAATATAGCAGTCTGTCTTTGTCTCCCTCCGTCTCTGTTGGCCTCCATCTGTCTTTCACACACTTCTGGAGATTCAAACCCTTTCGAAAGAATAAAGAAACGTTTATTTTTTTAATAAGCAAGTGTTGTGGTTTCTTCATTCCTTACGACTACACAACACTACCACAGCTGGTCAGAGTGGAGCAGAGAGTCATTGAGATTATGGGATACTCCATACTTCCCAGAGATCTAAAGTACGAGTCTCACCACCAGGGGTAGTTTTTTTTTCCTACCAACTTTTTAAAGGAGACTTATCAGCCAGAAATACTAAGCTTCAACGAAAGAACTTCCGATTCTTATCGGTTTCTATTTCCGCTTTAAATTTTCTTCAATTAATTTCAGCGTATATGCTCAACAAAATAAAATATAATTTTACGATAGCATCAATAACAAATAAAACACTTTTAAGTGAAATTTTTTTATTCGCACAATTCCTGTGTGGGGTTAATATCTTTTTTTAATTTTGGAGGGGTTCCTCGTAGGGTCTTAGCTTATGTTCTAGACAGTGACATCGTAGTAAGCGTGTTCGAATTCACTTGTGTTATTTAGTTGACTTTCGAACTAATGCCGTAAAGAAATGTATGAACCTTCCTTTTTCCCCCACCCCACTACCTGTCAAATAGCACCACTACTGTTAATCTACAAGCTTTGGAATAAAATAACCCGCCAAGGTTGATATACGATTAAAAAAAACAAAAACTAAAGTATCCTGAGAATTGTAAGGCTCCAGTCCTTCACTTATGGGGGATATTTGGTTTGGTTTGGTTTGGTTTTATGGCATATCAAGAATTGTAGTTTTTTTAATGCCAAATCCGATGTATATATATATATATATAATTGTGTAAACATAAGTCAACAAAATTAAATGGTTCCAACTATGTATCACTAACAATTCAATTAAACATCAGTCGTTCGTTTACACATAATTAAATGATCAAACAGTTCTATTTGAAGCAATTCAGTTTACTATGAATCATATATTTACACAGAGTTTAAATGTCAAACAGTTGTATTTGACCCATAGAGAGGATCCTGTCTGGTGCTCACACTCCGGGCCAAAGAGGACCTGGGCGCGATAGCATTGGAAGGGTACTCCGTATTCCCCAAAGCTCCAGCATTACTGGAACCTCATCATCAGACTGTTTCATGTTATATTTGGGACACTCATTCAAGGGAGAGTCTTACTCTTGTGAAGCGATGCTGTCGGTGTTTTCTACAAACCAAGCCGATTGGGCCTTTGGGAAATTTGGAGTACCTCTTCATTGCCATAGCTCCCAAGTCCACTCTGACTTGAATTGGTCGTACCAGAACCCCATCAAATTGAAGTGTTCATTCATTTACTAAGGATTAATTATTTTGATTATTCTGAACGATACATCTGTGTGCAAATTTTTCGTAATAGTCAGGAATATTTGATAAATAGAATTACTAAAGTCAAATAGCAATACTTGAAACTACGTAACTGCAAACAAACAAATGATCAATATAAAATAGAATTATTAGCGTTAGATTAAAATCCACTGGATCAATTTAACTGAGAGCAAATGACCTTTAACAACTTCTTAGAAAATGAAACTACCTACTAACTATTCACCTCAAAATCATATATATATATATATATATATAAGATAAGAATTAAATAACCCACAAAGGTTGATATGTTATTATATAATAACCAACTAACATATAAGTTAAGTTTGAATATCTAACAGTTCAAAAAAAAAAGTATACCTCATTATCACGAAGGAAAATGCAAAAGATCTCGTCCAGGATTTGAACTCGGATCGCCTATTTCAACTCTAAAGATGACGACATTTACGCTAAAACACTCCTCCTCCCACTTCAACAAGTTTAAATATATTTAACAAAAGAAAAAGGAAAATAGAAAGGAATTAAAGAGGGTGGGTAATAAGACAGAAATTGTAAAGAGAGAGTGAGTGTGCAGAGAATGTGAATGTGGGAGTCTTAGTAAACAGCTGTGTGAGCAGCTGGGAGCCTAAGAGAGAGGGAAGACAGAGAGAGAAAGGGGAGAGAGAGAGAGAGAGAGAGAGATGATGGGAGAAAGCCTTGAAAGAGAATGCCTGATTGATTTGCAACCCCAAAATGAAGTCTATTTAACTGTAGAACATTCGTAATTTTATGAACGCCTCACTGATAACATATATGTCTCGTGAAGATTCAGTTGCTGAAAACTTTTGTGAAATTGGTACGCTGATTATTAGTGAAAACTCTTGATTGGAAAGACGACGCTGTTGATGAGACTGTATCTGCTTTCCTTGAGTAGAAATTGACCACTTACATCCAAGAGACGGCCAAGTAGCGAACATATTGAATAGAAGGTAATTTGGATAACAGCAAACTTTAACAATCCATCATTGCTATTACTAGCACATTTCCCGTCAATCAGAGTGTACACACAACACAAGATCAAAATTTGTTTTAGTTTTGTTTTCATTATTTTCTCTATCTTTTTTTTTTGTTCTTCAGAAATACTAAGATCAGAATATAGAACGTGGATAATAGATAATGGATACGTAGGTACCATTGCATTCAGACAGATGTATGACATAATGACACTGTGAAGGTAAAAAAAGGGTCCAGACAGCAAAGACTTTGGAAAGTAAACAGGATGTTTAGACAGGCGGATACACTTTACACGACAGTGAAGAGAGAAAAGGCAAAGATACACACTGCCCCGCCAGCAGATCCTAGAATAAAAGAGTAAAAAGGGTGTTCTGCGTATGTGACAAAACTGAATCTGATGATAAGGCATCAGTTTCGAAACTTCATACATACATATAAAACTTACATTCACACAAAAATATAAAACTTACAAGGATAAATATGAATTAATTCACCGAAACACACACATACACACACACACACACAATATATATATATATATATATATATATATATATATATATATATATATAACGATAAAAAGACCCAAAGTTTTATTCATAATGAGAATAAAACCTTGGTTTTTTATCACTATGATTAAATATTGTACCGCAAAACACCTTTAAATAGATATATATTGTCACCCATGAACTGTCATAATTAAACAAATTATCTTTTTGTTCAAATACATACGAACTGTTGTTAAATTAGTCTGTATTATGAATTTTGCGTTCAAATCCTGGACGAGACTGATTGCATTTCACATTGCACTAATACCCTTGGGAAAGTATGAATCCAATTATTCTCCCTCCAGCTATGGGTAAATAGTAGGGCAGACTAGGTTTTACAGCCTTGGTGAGGCAACTAGTCTAGGAGAAGGAAAACTCTGAATTCAAACCTGTTAAACTTCGCTTAAAAATTGACCTTGTGTCATATCCTGCCCGAGCGGAGGGGTTGGTAAATATGATTATGAATTTTGCTCTAAGTTTTATCAATTTGTTTATTTGTTATTACGATAAGATCGTTTTTATAGAGACAAAGTCCTTCTACCCAATTAGCTGGGCATATAATGGTAACTTACTAAGTGGACATTGACGAAATTCGCATATTCGTCTTGTGGAGTTGGTGTTTCTGTTGCCTCCTGCAGTGCATCAAATTTATTTCTTAGTGCTAACGTATCTCTAATATCCCTGTTGTTAAGAAGGGACCATTTATAGTGTACGATTGTTTTTGTTTGGGCGCATTCCTTCGTTGGTTCAATTATATCTTTGCCGTAACAATTCGGTGATCGGAGGACACACCCTCGAAAGAGGAATATACCACGCAATTGAATGTGCAATTATTTCATTTCTTATTTATATAGACATAGTCTATCTGTGCTTTAGTATTATTTGCGTAGGTGTAGATCCATAGCTTTCCCTTTATTTTCTTAAATTTAGTATTGAGGCATGTTAATCTATTTTCAAGCGTGAAATATTTTACATGTTCCCCATTTATGTGTATTAAGAATATTTCATCATCATCATATCGCGCTGGTAGCACGGATATCCCTGACCCTCTCTCGCCACTCCTCCCTATCGTTCATCGCCCTCGGTAGGTTTTCAGGACAACAGCCTGTATCCTCACATAGCTGCTGAATGTACGTTCGTGCTGGTCGTCCTGCTTTTGCGCGGCCATGTGTGGGGATCCATAAGAGTACATCTCTTAATTTTTTTTACTTTCAATGATTATTAGTTACCTGAAAATATATATCTGTGTGCAAGCAATAATTATTATTGAATAGAAATAATAACTTGACACCATAAAATTATCAGTATTCGAGAATGATACTTGATATCATGTAGCTAAAATTACTTGAAATAAGAATAGTTATTTGAAACTATCATTGTTTACTAAGGATGATTATTATCAGTTGCTTAATATCAAATAACTGCGTGTAAATTATTCTTATTAGATTGAAATTCTTGCTATTACAAAGACGTTATAAATATCTTAAGAATCAACACGAAAAATGTAAATATGAAATACAATGAACGCTATTCCCAAACCATTAGATATGAAATAAATTCGATGGGTGAATATGTTATATTCAACCAATCAAGCAAGCAAAAAAAGGCTTGGAGACCCTTTTTGCACTATTCAGGCGTCACGTGGCCGGGGCTAAACAAATTAGAGAGGAAAGAAAAACCAAATGATTAAGTGAACGTTGCTCCGGGCGAATTTGAAAGCGAACGGAAATATAGATTCCTGGAATTAAAATTTGCTTTTAATAATCCAAACATTAATAAGCGGTTTGGAAAATAAAAAATAATAAGATGAAACAGGGCTAGGACCAAGTTAAATAAACCCATATACTCGTCAATTCTAATGAGAGACGTTGGTGGTGTAATGGTTATCGTAATTGGAAATGAACTCGGTGACCCGACTTCAAATCCTGGACGAAGCTGTTAGCAAATGTACATAGTTCTACTATTCTTCCGAAAGATATGAATCAAACTATTCTCTCTCCAGCTATAGGTAAAATAGTTGGGCAGACAGAATTCTTTGACCTCGGTATGGTAACCGGCCTAGGAGAAGGAAAACTTTGAATTCAAACGAATTAAACTCCATTTTAAAATTAACATAGTATCACATCCTACTCATGCGGAAAGGTTATATATATATATATATATATATATATATATATATATATCATCATCAAGTCGCACTGACGGCAAGGATTTCCCTAACTCTCTCTCTCTCTCTCTCTCTCTCTCTCTCTCTCTCTCTCTCTCCATTCGTCCCTATTATTCATCGCTCTCGGTAGGTCTTCCAAATTACATCCTGTGTCCAAAAACTGAGCTGAAAAACAAATCTAAAATCTAGTAATGGCTTCACACTTTTTGAACGGTCAACGATTGTGTGTGGGTGTGTATGTATATATGTTTGTTTGTTTGTTTGAGTTTTATGGCATATCAACCTTTGTAGGTTATTTAATGCCAAATCCATTTTTATACAAAAAATCAGTTCTATTTCAAACAATTCAGTTTAGCATAAGTACACAGTTTAATTGTCAAAAATATTTCTATTTCAAGCTATTCATTTTAGTCAAACAGTTCTAATTTTTAAAAATTCTGTTTAGTATAAGTATAGTTTTTGTTTACACACAATTAAATGTCAAAACGGTTCTATTTCAAACAATTCAGTTTTGCATATGTACACAATTAAGTTCTATTTGACCCATACATAGGACTCTTATCAGGTGTTACGTCTCCGGGTCGGAGTGGACCTGGGGGTGATGGCAATGAAGGAGTACTCCGCATTCACCAAAGCTCCAGTATTAGTGGAACCTCACCATCAGATTGTTTAGTGTCATATCCATGACTCTGGTAGGCGGGGTCTTATCCTTCTGCAGAGATGCAGTCGCTATATTCTACAGCCCTAGCCAAATGGGCAAGTGTATATATATATATACATATATCAGTGGCGACTCTAGCCTATTTTTGCTACTCGTGCTCCCCCCCCCGCCCTCTGTCAACTTCAGTTCCCAACCCGTGGTCCGTGGACCCAAAGTAAGTCATCATAGTTGCTATTGCGTGATTCTCCATTGTATAGCACAGATTGACTAACGTACCTTGCATGGTGGTTTTTTTGTAAACAATCAAGATACTATATAATTTGTAGTCTTGTTAATACAGTAGATAAGCTAGTAGTTTCAATTTCGCTTAAAATAAAGATTATTTGTTGAAAATGTATTCAAATAAACAAATTTTAGTTACAGAATGTAATATATGCAACATTCATTAAAGAAATAGAGATCTGTTAGTGAAAAAACGAATTAAAACACGCCGTTTAACCAACATTTACCATAGCGATGATGATGACGTCGGCGACGGCTATAATCTGCTATCCCCCCTCTTTCTCTCTCTCTCTCTTTCTCGGTCCTTCCCCCTCTTCCAAAGACAGGCGTCAGCAGTCAGATTGTGCTAATTTTTTTGAGCACGGTATTTTGATTTGCTTTTGCCATTGGCTACAGCCAAAAGCGAGATTTCTCTAACATTACTGTTATTATAAGGGTCTTGTGCTTGGCACGGATTACGCGTGTTCAACATTATAGCCGATTTCATGGGATGTTCAATGGATCTGACGGTGGCCGGACAAAGACCATCCGTTCAAAACAGCATCGTTGTATTATTCCCAGATATATTTATGAACTTTTGGCTACTTAGTTATCGAAACTTGAATAGATACGTAATTTAATTGAGATCAGACTAAGTATGTTTGCTTGAAATTAATGGATGATTTTTAATCCATTTTGAATAACATTGACCGAGTTATTGGTCATGCCAGGCCCGAGTAGCACTAGTCCCATCTCCGCCCCTGATATATGTATATATATATGTGTGTGTGTGTGTGTGTATACATGTATGACTATCAAATTATGTATATCTTCCTTTCCTCCCTCATATATATATATATATATATACACGTTTGTCGTTCAAAACTTTCTTTGCCTCGACGAGATTATATATAAAAACGAGATTATATATAAAAACAACAAACCGGTCACATTAGGATTATAAATTTATTTCCATCCTGTTACGCGTTTTTGAAAATTTCAAAAACACGAAAAAAATTAACAGGACTTCTTCAGATCCTATGGATAAAAAAAACTAGAATAGACACAGAAAAAGGTGGGAGGGGATAGAAGAGGAGTGAAGAGTTATCTCCTCATTTAGTCCACTTTCGTTTTTACTTTAATTTCGGTTAGAAATGTAGTAAATCTATTTAAAGAATTTTTTTTATTTTTTATTTCAATTTTTAAATTCTAATTACATTTTGACTTAAATTACAGATTTAATATTAAATTAGATTTAAACTTTCTTCAATAAATTTACGTAATGATACAGTAATAATTATATCAAATTAAACAAAGATTTAATTTATTTTAAATCATTTTAAAATTTCAAAACTATTTTGAACCTATTAATCAGTTACACATTTTATGAGTAGTACGTATATACGATATGCTTTTTCACAATTTTCTTTCTAACATTTTATTTTATTTATTCATTTACATTAATTCTCAGTTTAACTCTATGCTTTTTTTAAAAAAAAACTTTGTAAGTTAATTATCTATAGTTTAAATTTAGCCCGATGTCTACACCTAGCTATTAATTCACTTCTCTTATTTAATACTTTTTTTTGCTCTGGAAAAAGCAAAATGTGCATTTTTTCTTCTAAACACAGATTGCATCTACTGTCGAAAGACTTTGGAGTATTAGATCTTTTTAATATGGACCATTGAATGTCAGGGGTTAAACCTTTATTTTCACACCCCAATAATGTTTAGAGCAGTTTAATTTTTTAGATGCTCATGGGAGAAAGAGAATTTATGGTTGCCAAACCTTATCTTCCATTTCGTGGACGATATTCCAATATAAGATTTCCTATCATTTATATCCTCTTTTGGATAAATAATTGCTTGATATACTACATTATTTAAATTACATAAACCATTCATAGGACAATCACTTCCAGATTTACAATTACATTCTATTTTTTTACTATTATTATTATCATTATTTGCTCGGTTCTGAAATTCCTTAATTATCTCATTATTATGATTATTTATGATTTGAGAAATATATTTAGCGCAGGAATAACTAATTTTTAAAGTTTTTCTATTAAATATTTTATGTAATATATTATCTTGTTTAAAGTGCTTATCTATCAGTTTCAAAAAATATTTACCTACATTTATATTAGCAAGTTTACAAAAAGTGGGGTTAAACCATATAATTTTTCTTTTTCTATTTTTATTTTTATGATCATACTTATTATTTTCTTTATTAATATCATTTGATATATTTTCTTCTAAATACCTAAACTCTTCCTTAAAACTGCCATTTTTGAGGGCATCTATATACATCTTACTACTCTCTTTGAAAATTTTGAAAAATATGTACTTAAAAGATGTCTATATTGTTTAATCAAATATATATATATATATATATATATTTGATTAAACAATATAGACAAATCAAATATGATTAAACAATATAGACAATCAAATATATATATATATATATATATATATATATATATATATATTTGATTAAACAATATAGACATCTTTTAAGTACATATTTTTGTTTTGATCCTTTTAAGTCGCCGTATGGATGTTATAATATTCAGCCTGAATTGGTTAATAGATCTTCCGTAATTAATTGGTTCACTAATGCTTTCGAACCCATCAAGTGCCATCATCAGTGGGGAGGAGGTGTATATTGCAAAAGTAATACAACCTTTGCAAGTACATTACAACTTTGTAAAGATTAAGCGCTTATTGATTATGCTGGTGTTATGTTGTGGCGTTTGTTTTTAAATTTCGTTCTATGAATAGCAAAAGTAGCTAAAAACATTTGAGTACATATGTACTGGATTACAAATCAATTTTATTGATTTAGGATTTTTATTTCTAATGTGTAGGGCTTCAAGAATCTATAATATTTTTTTGCTATTTTGTTGCTCTAATATTGGTGTGTTATCAGTAAGAATATTCCGAAATTCAGTTGTAGGGGTGGGGGGGAATGTTTTTTTGAGATGTTGGGTGGTTGAGCTGGTGTCGGAAAAATGTATGGTGAGTCGACTCGACAAAGTAGTTGAAGTTAAACCAACGTATATATTATAATCAAATCAACGAAAAAATGCTGCCCTCCCAATATACATATATATATATATATATATATGTGTGTGTGTGTGTGTGTGTATATTTTGATGGTTACCGTTGTAAGAAATGCACACGGCGCTCAAATTCAAAACCTGGAAGAGGCTATTTTGCCTTTCCCATAGAGCTAACACTCCCAAGAAATGTATGAATCTAACTATTCTCCTACCAGCTATAAGTAAATAGGAGGGTAGACTGGGCTCTTTATCCTTGATATGGCAACCGGTCTTGGAGAAGGAAAACTGAATTCATGCCAGTTAACTCCGTCTTACATCAATTTTTATTCACATCCTGCTCGAGGGGATGGGTTGTTATACATATATATATATATATATATATATAGAGAGAGAGAGAGTTTTGCCAATAGATAACTACACCTCTACGAATTTATCTAACAAAAAGGTATTTTTCTTCTTGTATGAGGATGTCATTATAATGTACAAATACAACCGTAATTGTTCGGTATTTAACTGTGCAATACTGAAACTCCCAAATCACAAAGGAGAATACGTAGAATTTTAAAAATAGGTACACTTCTTATATATATATATATATATACAGAGAGAGAGAGAGTGTGTGTTCGCCAATGTCTTGGGATACCGGGGTTCGGTCCCAGGTGTAAACGTTACACCCTCACCCCACCACATTATCTCAGTCTTCTAACCATGTCCACTTCTTAGCCGGCCGGTGATCAACTAGCGGTTCGAGGGGGTAACGCACATTTCTTTACCTACACAAAATACGATCGAGGGAACGGAGAAAATAGAAGGACAAACGAACAAACACGAACAAACTTGGGGTTAACCAAGAGCAGAGGAAGGTATGCAACACTACATGCATGAGCAGACTATCGCTAGCGTGGGTTACTAGCGAAAATTCCACAAGCACCTCGAATGCAGACATCTTGAGTCGATCTTCTTCACTGGACCCTATCTTGTCTCCTACTGTCTCTGGAGTCCAGTGTTGACTGCCCCTCCGTGGTTCCACGCCAACTCTCTGCTGTTCGCCTCTCTGCTGTCCAGTCGCCAACCGCCTCTCTGCTTGGTCGCGACGTCAACCCTCATTCGCGTCCCCTTACCACTTCCGGATACGGCGAGATTTCATGTCCAAGAATCCTTTGTCTGGTTTCGTGCCAAAACAGGCAAAGGAATCATCTGCTTTGGCAGCCTACCCACATAGTGCTACACAGGTCGAGTCATACCAAAGACTCAAAAAATGATACTCGATACCACCTTGCTTTACATTCGGCCCTATAAGGTACAAATCAAGGGTAAAGTGAAGCAATCCGGGGAAAGTAGTAGCACCCGCCCCTATACTTCGGTGTTGTAGCTGTTGCAAAAATAGCCTTTGAGTCTTCCTCGACTACGGTCGCCTACTTTATATATATATATATATATATATATATATATATATATATTCTTGTACAAGTTTTGCAGTTCTATTCTTTGTTTATATAATAAGAATGTTAATTCACTGATATTGATGACGACTATTAACTCAGCAAATGAACAACACTTAATTTGATTTTAGAATATATAGGTAAAAACTATTATTATGTTTAGTTTATTTGTTTGATTTAGATTAATTGTTTAATATCATATCAAACTTCATGGATTATATAATGCTTGTAGAAGAATAGCAATGATTCTATTTAACCCACAGCTCGGAGGGTAAGAAGGTTCATACCTTTCCTACGGATTTAGGCCATGGCAATTCCCCATTTTTATTGGAATGAAACAAGGGGAGTATCTCCCTACGTAGGTAAGAAAATTGCCAAATATATTGATATATACGCTTTCCACGCGAGGATTGAGCACTCTGGCAAAGGAATTAACGGCTGCCACTCGCGTCATGCAAAGCTCATCGTATGAATTGAGCACTCTGGTATCCAGTAAAGCAAAATGTAAACAAGCAAAAGCTACTACATAATGTTTTTATTCCCGACATGACGTATGTCAACTGAAGGCTGAGCGGTACGATACTAAGTCTAACGTAAATTTTGGCGGATTTCAATCCCTGCTTGAAGTGTCCTACGTGTCTTGCCTCACTGAAGAGTTGTGATACAACGAAACAATCTGTCTGTGGATGGCCACATATATATATATATATATATACTTCACCGACCAACAAAGACCTGCATTCAACAGCTTTGTGAAAACACTAGACGTCGTCCAGAGGACCTGTTAAGAATGATTGACAGTGTAGAGGGATAGATAGATGACGATATAGAATCAAGGGAATCCGGGCTCTCCTCCCAACGTAATGATTATATATATGTATATATAGCATAAAGGTATTATGATTATGAACATTAAAAGTATGTTACGAGATGTTTCGTGTGATGTGCTCAATGATCAGACGGACATGTGTACCTTTCTTTCCCGCCATTACATTTATGTCTGACAATTGTGCACACCACATGAAACTTCGCGAAGCGAACCTCTTAAGGTCATAGATATATTTGTCAGGACCGCCGTAATTGCATCGAGCACCTTTTTTTAGCAGAAATTATCTACTTGGCGAAACTTTTCTGAAATGTGTTTATAAAAAAAACATTTTCGATGTCAAAAGAATTTGATTTGCTTAGTTCAATCACATAAAATGCATTTTTGAAGAGTATCGTTGTTGGCACCTTAAACCTCTATGGAACAAATCCTTAAAACAAAACGGCAAACCTTTCTCCACAACTGAGAAGCATGAGTGTGTAACTTAAAATTTTTAAAAAATGAATATTTGAAATTATTTCTTTTGTCGGCAGGTTGTACAAAATTATTCAGATGGATTTTAAATCCAAATTAGCTTTCCACTTCTTCCACCTGTCTCTTTTCCGTTCACCGCTGTTGTCTTAGACTTTCTGTACGAATAACAAAAAAGGATCCATTGGATATTACTGCGTATAATGAAGTCTACTAAGTCTCAATTAAATAGCCCGTCTATTTTCTAATGGAAGATTTCCCCAAATTAGAATCGTGATAATCTTACTGCAATTCGATTTTCTTGAGATCTTTGCAAGATTCTTTTATGTATGATTATAGATTGCAGATTATAAGTGTCTGGTTTCGAAAGGGAATAAACTACACCTAGACGAGCCTTGCACTCGTTCAAAGGCGACCAGATCATTGTTGTATCGATTGGATACTCCTGCCACGAATTAGTATTTGTATTTGGCAATACCCTCCACCACGGGCAGGATGTGATACAAGGCCAATTTTAAGCGGAGCCCAGTCGATTTGAAATCAGAGCTTTTCTTATTCTAGACGAGTTGCTCAACCAAAGATAAAGAACCCAATCTGTCCTACTATTTACCCACATCTTGAGGCAGAAGTGATAGACATGTCCTTCTCAAGGGCATAAGAACGAAGCGAAACACAAACAACCTCGTCCGGGATTTGATTGCCAAGTCCATTTCCTACGACGATAACCGTTACCTTACGAGCGCCTCCACAAACATCAGAGAA
The DNA here is from genome assembly GCA_963585895.1 of Sepioteuthis lessoniana. Taxonomy (NCBI): domain Eukaryota; kingdom Metazoa; phylum Mollusca; class Cephalopoda; order Myopsida; family Loliginidae; genus Sepioteuthis; species Sepioteuthis lessoniana. Next base: position 8,432 of record CAUZXS010000051.1, on the reverse strand, counting down.
TCGCAGCGTTCTGACTTCTTCGAATCTATCGCAACTAAATTCTAAGAAGTCAGAACTTAGCGTTTTATTTTTTCTATTTTCCATTGGTTCATACTGACTAAAAATAAGATTTTATATTGTTGATGTTACGTCTAAAAGGACAGAAAATTTACACAATATTTAGAGAAAACACACAGACACGTTTACACAAAAATGATCTAAATTTACGGTGAAAATAAGCTTACATTAGGAAAAACAGAATAATAAACAAACACACATCCCAATGCAAATTTCTCTGTGACGGCGAAGTTCACGAGCTGATAATATTGTTTTCTTCATCTAACAATATGTCAGGTTTTCTGTTAAGATATTTTTATTGCTATTCCTAGAGTTTTTCACTCCAGCGGTTGGTGATGGGCTTTCGCTGGTGTCTGAGTAACAGCAAGTCTCCACAACTCTCCAGTATTTTGGTTAATCTTAATAATGCAATAGTCTTGATTGTCTCCACTCGTCCTCTGATTTCTAAGTCTTCCAGTCCCTTTACCAAGCTATTGGGGATTGTTCCGAGCGTTCTAATTAAAAATTAGAATCACCGACACCTTCATGTTCCTTTGTCTTTTTAGTTCTCTGGCAAGATCTACATATTCATTACTAATTTCGATTTCTTTTAAATTTACTCGTCTGGCCGAGATTAGGTGATCCGTTTGTATTTCAAAATCTCAGATAAGTTTGTGTGTCTCATTCTCTGGGACAGATTCCGGGTTGTGTATATACCACTAGTTCGTATGGTCAAATTAAAATTTCTTACGCAATTCCCTGTGGATCACATTCCCTACCCAGTCATGTCTAGTCTTAAACTCTTTTTGGATTAATTTACAGCATTCGCTAATTATGTGATTCATTGTTTTGTCCCTGTTATCATAAAACCTACATTTGCTATTTTTTGCATCTTACCTACTTTTGTTTTGACATAGTTGGTATTATTATTATCATTATTATGTTATTTCTAAGGAGTTTTCATACCAGCATTAGCTGATAGTCTTTTACCGGAGTTTGAGCAACAGCAAGTCGCCTCAAGTCTCCAGGACTCTTCTCAGTATTCTGGACTGTCTTAATAATGGTGTTGTTTCGGTGGTTTCCACTTGTTATCAGATTTTGAAGTATTCTAGTCCCTTTACCAAGCATTTGAGGATCGTTCCAAGTGCACCAGTTACAATCGGTATCACCGTCAAGTTCATATTTCATAGCTTTTTTTAGTTCTCAGGTAAGATCCAGGTACTTATCTCTCTTTTCCCTTTCTTTTATTTTCACTCACGGGAAAGCCATGGTCAGTCCAGTAGTAAACAATAAGTTTTTTTTTAATTTCATTCTGTGTCTTATCATACTTTAAAGATAATTTTGTCCTCAATATCCACAATTTTTTTTATGGGGTGGAGAAGCTTTATATCCTGGAGAAGTATTTTTTCAATAGACTTTTCTTTTAGTTAATTAAAGAAAAGAATATTAAATCCACTAGCAGGAAACTCATTTCATTGTGATGGTTACTATATCTTTGTTCCGAGGTTACATTATCCTGGAACGTCAGGGTTAATCTCTAACGACAGTACCGTACCACCCAAGCTCTAAATATTCTCCGTAACTAGTTATATTTTGTTGATAGCTTTGAAAGCCCATATAACTAGCCAAGTATAAAGCTTGCGTATAGGTTTAGTTTTCAAGATATGGACGAATGAAGATGTGTCAAGGGTCGAGAAGACGACGTGATATAAATGAACACGTGAAGAATTCCGAACCGAACAAACAATATGACGCGTGGTTGTTTTTTTTCTTTTCTTTATATATGTATTTTTCTTATATATTCTATTTCAACGAAAATACAATTATAACAACAGAAAAAATACAAAGCAAAACAAATATAAAAAAAAACATACAGAAATAAAGAGGACAAGTCACTTCCAATATTGTTTGATTATGTCCTTCCAGAAACAAAGTTCCTCCCCTTTTTCTTTTTCTTTTTTCAACTTGTCTTAAACTTGCACCCGTATCTTCTTGTTCTCTTTACAATTAAAGGACTATTGAGTCGCAAGGCACCATTTTTTTACGTTGAGCTTTAGTTTCTTGTTCAACGGAGTTGACGGCTTCCATTAGGCCATTCTGCTACATGAATTTCACCTTTCACCGGACCTCGTGAAAAGGCGACTTTTCTCTTCCTTGGCGAAGCTCGGAACTGACTTTTGGCTTTCGTTCTTTTTGGCGGTAAAACGTCCTCACTGCCTCGACCAATCGTATGTCTTTTCCCTATCTGGGCCATGACCACTGCCCCTTTTCAGTTGGTCCTTCGCAGTTGCTAGGGCTCAAAAACCCGCCAATTGTGTGCTACTTCCGGTCCTCATAGTAGTCCTTGGTTTCCTACATATTAACCCTACCGTTACCACTGGGCCGTCACATCATTGAAACTGATAATACCGAATACATACTTGTTTGATTCATTAAAATGGTTAAGAATTTATTAAGGTTAAGAATATATCAAATATTTTCAATATCCCCTTTTTTCCCCAAAAATCTCCACTGTGTTGGAATTCGTTCGTAATGCTCGTTAGCTGTGAGTAAACACTCGTTTACATAAAAAGCAATGCTACAACTTGAGGCGAGATTATATGGACATTGGGGTATTCCATAGCTCTCACTCTCGACAGTGATTGGTTGCTGGTCCAGTGAATGGGTATATTAGTGCGTATACACTGGCTTAAGATGTTACCGGCTCGGTATTGGGTTACCGCCCTTTTTTTTTTGACTACCAGCTGGGGCTGTTGAACTGGTGTTGTTCTTGTTGTTTATTCAGCACCTTAGAGTAGTGACTCCTATACACTGAAATCTTTATTTGCGTAATAATGTTATTGTTGCATCATATTTTGGTTTTATTCTATGGGTATTACAGAATAAACAAAAAGAATATGAGGCATCCTTAAGGCATTGTAGATAACACCCTAGATTGTAACATCGCAGTAAGCGACTTCGAACAACAATCGCGCAAGCGGCTCATTGCTCTTGTGGGTAGAGTGTGTGTTCGCCAATGGTCCAGGAGACCTGGGTTCAATCCCAGGTCACGTCATACCAAAGACTTTTAAAATGGTACTTGATACCTCCTTGCTTAACACTCAGAAATATAAGGTACGTATCAAGGGTAAAGTAGAACAATCCAGGGAAAGAAGTAGCGCCCTCCCCTACACCTCGGTGTTGTAGCTATTGAAAAGGGAGCCTTCTGGTCGCCCTCGACAACGGTCGCCAACTTTACTAACAACTTATTACGTTCCTAGAAATCGCAATGAAGAAGTACTCTGCCTTCCTCAGATCTCCAGAACTGGAGCCTCACTTGATAGGTTTTAGTATCATACACAGGTCACACCTCTTGGTGGGGGGGAGTCTTACCCCTCTGCAGAGGACACAGCCTATTCTAAGTCACGCAGACAGAATGAGAAACTGTTTTAATAAAATAAATGATATAAAAAAAGCTTGGGTGAGATTTGCAATATTTGCCGGACTGTGTTGTGTCTAGAAACTCCCGTATTAGTGGTATTGATTTCTTTTCAATAATTTAAATCACAATTCTTTTGAATCTTTGAAAACTGAACTATTTTTTCTATGACAAGGCTAAACACAATCCTAAAGAACAATAGACGAAAGAGAATATATTTAAAAATTGAACAGAATAATTATTTTGTAGACACCCAGTATGTTATCTGAGGTCTTAGCAGGCATGTCCAATCTGTAACAAAGATGAGAATCTTGAGTGCATCCGATCGTTAAAAAATAGTTCAAGTATTTCAAAGAGCCACAGGCGCATTTCTCTTCATGTTTTCCGTTGTCTTTCTGATTGAAAAAATTTTTTGGAAACAATTCTTATCTTTCATAGATTAAAGCAGCGTAAAATGTATTTTCTCTTTTTTTTTTTATTCTGATTTTTTTTTTTTTTTTTTTTTTTCAGTGGGACGTTTCTTCCCCTTTCAGGCGTTGGACTTAAAACCCAGTACAGAAAAACGAAAAAGATTTTATTTTTCGCATAAAAATAAGAAAGAAGGGAAAAGTTAATGCAGTTCACTATGTAAACATAAATACCGGATACGAGAGAAATTCACTTGATATTTTAAACTCTCACCTTTGTGGGGTTATTGAATTTAGGCAAGTGGCAAAGGTAGCTCCATTTAACTTATGTCTTACCATTTTGTTTCACTGGTGCGTTTACTTGTCAAACAATTTTTAAGACGATTGAATCTGTTATTACAACATAAAGAGCTTTTCGAGTTAATTTCATGTTACTTCAGAATGATGCTATTCAGGATAGAAAATCGATACTGCTCGGGGTTAAAAATTGTATCCGGAACAGCATTATTCTAAAGCTACATGAAATGAGGAAGAAAAGCTCTCAGTGAAGCAATTACGGATTTATCAGTCTTAAGAAATGATTTAACAGCAAACACACAGTGTGCACTGGTCCAACCCATGATAGTAACTGTATCTGAAAAAAAAATGTTAGCAGAAACGAGATTAAAACATCATTGCCTCTTGTCTAAGCTTATTTACACAATATAGGTGACAGCTGAAAATGTGTCAAGTATTTCTATCCAAGTCTCTCGATACACTTATATTCGACACTATATAATTTTCACCACGAGCAGTATCGATTATATATACATATATATATATATATATATATATATATATATATATATATATAAGTGTGTGTGTGTGTGTGTCTGTGTCTGTGAGAGAGAGAGAGAGAGAGAGAGAAAGACAGAGAAAGACAGAGAAGAGGAAGACAATATAGATAATTAAACTGACATGCTTTGCTATAAGAGTAGATTCATGAAAAACGACGTCCAAACGTGACAATGAGGGAGGCGTTCCCACGAGGTTGTGGCTAATGGGCCAACCAGCGACATCGTAAGAAGCGAGTTTGAACTCCAGTCGGGCAATAACATTCACTTCCTGACTAATACCAGTGGGAAAGGTATAAGATCCCTTACTCCTCTACCTATAGGTTAAATAGTACCACTATTGTTCGACTACAAGGATGGATTTGGCTTTAAATAACCCACGAAGGTTGATATGCTATTAAAAAAAACAAAGGAAGAGAAAAACGTACCTCTTTTTGTGATTGATTATTTATTTATTTATTTTAGATTTCTGTGTTTCGTTTAAACATTTTGTGCCTTGAGTTACTGAGCCTAAATGTGCCTGCTGCTCTTTCAGCGTGATCTCTGCACCGGAAAAACAGCTGCAACATTGTGAGAGAAAATAAGAATACAACAGATACACCAATACAATGAACTCGAAGCGTTAACCTTCTGACTTTATGTTTGTTTTCTTTCAGTTGTTTTTGTCTGATTTTATGGCAAACATTACCCGGTCCGTATGAGCATCATGTGACATAAGGTCAATTTTTACGGTTTAAATTCAAAGTTTTCCTTCCCCAAGATTTGTTGCTATACCATGGTTAAAGAATCTAGTCTGTCCTTTTATCCAGAGCTCTGGGGGGAATAGTTTCCCAAAAGGTGCAATCACTTTGTGAAATATAAATATATTTCACATAGTGGTTGATATTAATATATTTCACATAATATTAATATATTTCACAAAGTGAGAAATATTTATATATTTCAAATAGTGATTGTACCCTTTGTAGAATCGTCTAAGTTTTGAACTTGAGTCACCGTGTTCATTTCCTACGACTAGAACCATTACACGAAGACTGCTTTCGTTATATTTATATACAGTGTAACCCGGATATAAGATACTCTTATATAAGAGAGATTTTCTCTGGTCCCAAATTAAAGCCTGTGTTACCTAAACAAAATAGACCAAACCCAGATATAAGATACTTATTCTCCTGTACCGATAACTCTCATATATCCGGGTTACACTGACATTTATTTATCTCTCTATGTGTATTTGTGTGCGTGTGCATGCACTTGTGTGTGTGTGTGTGTCTATGTCTATTAATAAGTATACCCGTAATAATTTTTCATAGAAAATAATTTTCTTATATTGTCAGAATTTTAGAATTTCTTGTGAAACATTATACCGTGGAAATGGATATATAAATTGTTGTATCGCGGTAAGGAAAAGATACGCAGTGAAATAGAGTCAACTGTTTATCAACTCAAGTGGTACAGTCCGACTAGTATTATAAGTTTCGCGCTGTTGGTGTTGCGTCCGAAGTTGGTCTTACTACTGACCCTCAGAGCTGTCTCTCTGCTTCTCTGTCAGCTTCTGCTTTGCCGTGCTTGAGAGACACGACGTCTTTTATACTTCCGCGATACCAGAATTCATGTGTAGGAGCCAATATACAACACAAATACCATAACTTTGACGTAAGAAAAGGATATATAATAACAGAAAAAATAAATTCTGCGCAATTTATCTCGACGAAGCTGCGTAGAAGACCTTTTGATTGACATGTCTCCTATCATCAACTTACGATTGGGTTTTTACAATACATCACTTTTTATAATCAAAATAATACTCGGAGAAGGTGGGACGCTCAGAGTCATACACCAGACAATCAAGGTAAAATGAAAACGAGGTGACTAAATCTATTAATTGCGGCCAACAAACCGACTTTTCAAGTCTAAAACATCTTTAAAAACTACAGGTGAACATCTACAGCAAACCTGGGGTGTCCTCGAGGTGTAATGGTTAAAGCGATGAACTGCGGAATCCTAGTAAGCGAGTTCGTACTCCAGTCACGCTGTTACGTTCACTTTCGGGCAAATACCCTTGGGAAAGGTATGAACCCCTTATCCTCTCAGCTATGGGTTAAATAGTACCACCTACTGTTCTTCTAGGAGAATGGCTTTGGCATTAAATAACCTACAAAGGTTGATAAGCCATTAAAAAAAAAGCAAACCAATACAGCAAACCTTTAACACGGAGTGGTCAACTACTTGAAAAGTATCCTAGCAATTATAAACTCTACTTATATGCAAAAAACACCGACTGCATCTCTGCAGAGGGGTAAGACTCCCCCAACGAGTGTCCTATAGCCAAATCTTTTGGGGCTGTTGAATACACTGACTGCTTCTCTGCAGAGGGGGAAAACTCTCTCAAAGAGTGTCCTGGATATAACACTAAACAATCTCATGGCGAGGTTCCGATAATGCAGGTTATTTGGGGAATGCAGAGTACCACTTTATTGCCATTGCTCCAGGTCCACTCTGCCTCGGAGTGGTAGCATTGATAAGGTCCTATCTATGGATCAAGTAGAACTAAACTACGTACTTACGCTAACCTGAATTACTTGAAATAGAACAGTTTGTACATTTAACTGTGTTTAAACAAAAAAAAAATGTACTTATGCTAAACTGAATTGTTTGAAATCGAACTGTTTATATGCATAAAATGAATTTGGCATTAAATAACCTAAGATGGTTGGTGTGCCATAAAACTGAACCAAAGCAAACCAAACTACCCCACTTACAACCGACTGTTTATAAACATGCCCGTGGTGTAATGGTTATCGTCGTAGGAAATGGGCGCATCGACTCGAGTTCAAATCCTGGACGAGACTGATTGCATTTCACATAGCACTAATACCCTTGGGAAAGGTATGAATCCAATTATTCTCCCTCCAGCTATGGGTAAATAGTAGGACAGACTGTGTTCCTCAGCCTTGGTGAGACAACTAGTCTAGGAGAAGGAAAACTCTGAATTCAAACCTGTTAAACTCCGCTTAAAAATTGACCTTATGTCATATCCTGCCCGAGCGGAGGGGTTGGTAGATAGGATAAACATTTCCAACTTTAACTCGTTTTTGGTAAACATGTTTAACATATTAACAATAGAAAGTGATATAAGATAATAAACTGTAATACAAATAAAATATTATATCAATGCTAAATAACAGGCCATTTCCAACAGCTTACGTACGGACTATTAACTTTAATGGATCGTCAGAGCATCGTGGTGAACGAACAATTACACTATATTGTTTCGCTTCACAAGTTCATGAGATCACAGAACATTGTGAATTCCTGTCTTTATTTAAGCCTACTGGGTACATTTTTATCTACCAAATAGCCTACTGTATGTATTAGGTTCGATCTAATCAGCAAGTATCGATCTAACCCTGAAATGTAAGCAAAAAATCTTGAGACCTACTTATAAGTATCAATTTACAGTAATGAAATTGTTAAAAATGAAAATATAAAAACAGGATTTTCTCTTTTGTATCACCAGAAATTAGTTTTGGGTTATGAATGAATTTGATGGATTCTGTTTTGGTTTCTTTTTTTTAATAGCATATCAACATTTATAGGTTATTTAATGCCAAAACTATCCCTGTAGAATAACATTGATATATTTCACTCATAGCTCGGGGGAATAAGGGAATGTTCGTACTTTTACAAAGGGTATTAGTCCAAAATTGAATATAATACCGTGACTGAAAATCGACT
>CAUZXS010000050.1:2500-31744 GCA_963585895.1 Sepioteuthis lessoniana | reverse complement strand
GGTTAATTTTCAAAAAACAGCATTCCCTAAAATAGTCTTTTCATCACCTCTGGATTTCGAGTTTTAAGAAATGGTTGAAAAATTCTTTTAAAATGTCACAATTTAATGCAATTATTCATACTAGTATTCTCATCTTTGTCATTTGAAATTTCCAGTTGTCTGAAGATACCAGATGAAGCCATTTCCCATTGAACTTCTATCCTTATTTTGGTTGTATTTACCACTATATTCACTGTGTTCTTTACTCATCATAAAATTTTTTTTTTATATTATGTAAAATAATTATTTGTGTGTGTGTGTGTGTGTATGCATTTTAAGTGTCAAACCTCCAAATGAAAACTTTTAAGTTTTTGACTGGTAATCTCCAATATTGTAAAAAAAAAAAAATGTTCAGTTTGTCGCCCTAGATTTGGTCCATAGAATCATCATTTCACTACTCAAGATGACCAGTGGGGAAGGGGGGGTGCACAATGGTTCTGTTCTTGAATTTTAAAAACTTCTTTTGGTACTTGCGTTGGTTAGAAAGCCTTCGTAATTTCTTTAAGGGTTAAAAATTCAAAAAATAAAGAATAATAATTGTCCTTTTTACCACATTTTTTTCTCAAGCAGATAAAAAAAATTGAATGTGATGGGTTAGGAGAATTCTTAAAAAGATGAAAACGATTAAAATGTATATCCGTTAAAAATATTATTACTTAAGTTCCAAGGTAATTATATCTGTGTAGCTTCGAAAAACTCACGAAATATTATCCTCTTTAGCTGTCAATAATTGCATACAATTTTTTTTATCCTCAATCGTTTGAAGACAGTCATTTGTTATAAGCTAAAATAGAAAAGAAAAGCAACAACTTTAAAGGGAAGTAACTGAAATCATTCAACTTAATATGAATTATCTCCCCTTAGGCAAATGACGAAAAGTGAAGTCATGATTTTCTAAAATATTAAAAAATATATTCAATGGTTTATTATCTTCATTTTCGTAAATATTTATCAGTTTTCCACTTAGTAGATTGTACACTGTAGTTTTTGGATGAAGAAGTCTTTTCCAGAACAACTAAACATCAAAATCAGGCCAAAGAATCAAGCTGCCAAAACAAAAAATACTGATTTTAAATACTGAAACAACTTTTAATGAGATATAGGATGAGTTTATCTGCTGGCTAACCTGGCAAAAATTATGAAATTAGGACATTTAGAGGAAGCTCACCTTTGTTTTTATTTAGCAGTAAATAAACTAACAACAGATAAGATGAAAAAAATCTTTATTTCAGTTATAGTTTAATATTCCGGCTTTTGATCTCCTGAGCTTAAATTTGAGTGGGACCTCTACACCTGTAAACTGGTGTTATGGAGTAAAGGAAACTAGATTAGATTATTTATATTAAAATGGTAGAATTTTTTTTCTCCAAGCCATGCCGAATAAAATATCATGGAATAATCTAATGATTAAGTTGCATCCCAAAAACAAGCAGAAGCTGAGATATGCAAATCAGTCTACAATTAAAAGAAATCAATCAGACATCAACAAACTGTAGTGCATCAAGATATAAAACTGAAACCAATATTCTTTGAAAATACATGTTCAAACTACATCGCTCTTCATGCAGGTAAAAAAGGGACGCTTCCTGCTGAGGTTGGAGCCCTGGCCTCAGTGTTTGAAAAATCAGCTATAGGGCTCAAACAAAAATGACTAAAATGCAAACATTATACAAATAGAACCTTAAATAGAATAGGATAACTTCTAGAGCTAACTGAATCTGCCATAGATCATAACAGACATAATATGCATTCAAGAACACAGATACACACATAGCAAGGATATTAAATATCACAATTCTGGCAATGGATGGATGCTAGCCACTACATCAGCAGGGAAAAACTCTGTCATTGCCACGATAGAAGTAGGTATGTTTATAGGACCACAAGCCCTAAATCACTAAATAGCATAGAGAAAATACAACCTAGGATGATGGTAGCTACTTTTAATGGCAACCCCAGTGAAACAATCATCTCCTGCTACAGCCCTACCAATGTTAATGAAGAAACTGAACTCATTGCCTTCTATGATAAACTATCCTCTCTTGTATATAGCATCCTGAAACACAACATTCAGAAGCACATACTCCGAATGATGAATAAGAGAATTTCGTCAATGCCCACTTAGAAGCGGCAGCTAAATACACACCAACTAAACATAGAACTAAATCTAGAGTCCCGTGGGAGACATTAGCGGCTAGAGAAAAGCATGCAGATGTGAAAACTGCCTCCAAATGCTATAGGAAGAACCCAACTAACACAAATGCCCTGAAACTAAAAAAGGCACAAAATGAATTAGCTAGCATATACCTAAAAGAACAGACAGAATACATACAAAATCAGATACATAAGATTAGAGACTCAGTGGATGATATACAATCTAGGATAGCATGACGAACAATAAATGAAGTGAGCAGAAAGAAGAGCACTGCCAAAGCTAAACTGAAAGCTACTAGCCAACAAGAATGAATACACCTGTGGAAACAGCATTTTGAGAATCTACTCGGAAACCTACCAAAAGTTACACATGAACCAATCACCAGAATTATTAGTAAGCAATTAGACAGCAAACTAGGACCATTTACTCTAGAAGAACTCAACTCGGTACTTAGAAAAATTACAAATAGAAAAGCCAAAGGGTTTGATGAAATTCCCCTAGAAGTAGGGAAGACTAGACAATTCGACGACATACTGCTTCGACAATGTAATGCAATATATAATCAAAACCCGATACACAAATGGATGAAGAGATGCATCCTCCCTTTTCCTAAAAAGGGCGACCTCAGATTAGCCAAGAACTACTCAGGTATAACACTTACATCCATAGCAGTCAAAATATATAATGCCCTACTATGCAACTACATATAACCCAAAACTGACAACATACTTAGGAAGAACCAAAATGGCTTCTGGAGAAATAGATACATGACCTCACAAATTTTGACTATCCATAGAATTCTTAAAGGCTTACGTGCAAAAAAACCTACAGGCAACAATATTATTTGTCGACTCTACCAAGACCTTTGATTCCATTCACAGAGGGAAGATGGAGCAAGTTCTACTCACATACGGCCTACCAAAAGAAACTGTCACAAACATAATGATTCTCTATAGAAACACCAAAGTGAAAGTATGTTCTCTGGATGGAGGCACAGACCACTTCAATATTGTAGCAGGAGTACTGCAAGGAGACACACTTGCCCCATAACTCTTTATCATCTGTCTAGACTATGGGCTTAGAATGTCTATTGATAAAATCAAAGAAAATGGTTTCAAGCTAACAAAGGAAAGAAACAGAAGGTACCCTGTAAAAACAATTACTGACGCCGATTACACCGATGATATAGTGCTTCTGGCAATTGCACCCACCCAAGCCAAAACCCTACTACATAGTCTGGAATGAGCTGCTGCAGGCATTGGCCTCCATGTCAATGCACACAAAATGGAATATATGTGCTTTAATCAAACAGCCGACATCTCCACACTAAACGGTAGCTCTCTGAAACTAGTTAACAAGTTCACCTACCTAGGAAGCAGTGTCTCATCAACCAAGACAGACATTGCCACATGACTAACAAAGGCATGGACAGCTATCAATAGGCTATCGGTCATATGGAAGTCAGACCTGACCGATAAAATGAAACGCAGTTTCTTCCAAGCAGCAATCATGTCGATACTGCTATATGGATGTACTACATGGACGCTAACTAAACGGCTGAAGAAAAAGCTTGACGGCAACAACACGAGAATGCTGTGAGCAATATTGAACAAGTCCTGGAGGCAACACCCAACAAAGCAGCCACCTACCACCCATCATGAAAACTATCAAAATTAGACGAACCAGACATGCAGGACACTGCTGGAGAAGTAGGGATGAGGTCATAAGTGATGTACTACTGTGGACCCCTTCACATAGGCGAGCAAAGGCAGGGTGACTAGCTCGAACCTACATACAGCAGCTCTGTGCAGATATGGGGTGTAGCCCTGAAGACCCGCCGGAAGCGATGAATGATAGGGAGGGGTGGTGAGAGAGGGTCAGGGATATCCGTGCTGATGGCACAACATGATGAAGAAGATGATTGTTTAAGGAATATTTTATGAAACCAGAAAATTCAGCTATTAAATAAAGAATGTTTTGTGTCTTATCTGTTATTTTATTTAAAAAAAAGACATCGACAAACGACTAACGAAAGCATGGACAGCTATCGATAGGCTCTCGATCATATGGAAATCAGACCTGACCGATAAAATGAAACGCAGTTTCTTCCAGCCAGCGGTCGTATCGATACTGCTATATGGATGCACTACTTGGGCGCTAACTAAACGGCTGAAGAAGAAGCTAGACAGCAATTACACAAGAATGTTGCAAGCAATATTGAACAAGTCTTGGTGGCAACGCCCCACAAGGCACCAACTATACGGCCACCTGCCTCCTGTCACAAAAACTATACAAGTTAGACGAACCAGACACGCAGGACACTGCTGGAGAAGCAAGGACGAACTCATCAGTGATGTACTCCTGTGGACCCCCACCTATGGCTAAGCAAAAGCAGGACGACCAGCTTGAACATACATACAGCAGCTATGTGAGGATATGGGATGTAGCCCTGAAGACCTGCCAGAAGCGATGAATGATAGGGAGAAGTGGTGAGAGAGGGTCAGGGATATCCGTGCTAGTGGCATGACATGATGATTTGCTGCTGCTGCTAAAAAAAAAAGAAAGAAAGAAAATAACCCTAAGTAAACTGCTAATTCCATAATTTTTGCCAGGGGTAGTGTCTTTACATATTTGCAAGTTTATCAAAAAAGGTCTGTCATAACATGGAAGAAAAATTTAAGAGAAAATATAAAATAAAAATTTAAAAAAAAAGAAGCCATTGAGGAAAGTGTCCAAGTTTGGTAACTTTCTGAAAAAAACAGTGAAGGGAAGTCATGAAAAACTTTACCATTTTAATTAACTAGAATATACAAAAACAAAAAATGTAATCATATTTTTAATTAAAATTTACAGTTGGAATATAAAAATAAAAAAATTAAAATTTCTAAATTTTCATAAGTTAATTTTTTGAAGTTTCTTATAGATATATTTTTTTTCCCAATCAAAATGTTCAGGTTGTTTTGACAGCATGATCATTATGATCAAGGATAGATGATAGTTCAAATCTTGATGGAATCTTATTTTCAACCAAGTTAGACACTTCATCATTGGCTAATGGTTAGCAAGTTTGTTTCACAGCTCATCTATTCCTGAGTAGTCAGTTTGATCTCCACTGAGTGCTCCATACTTTTGACCTTGTGCCAAATTTAAGCTCTGCTTAGTTTTCAAAGCATCTAATGTGGCATAATATTTATTAAGCTAGACTAGCAGGCCATGGTTAGTGAGTTTGATTCCCACTGGGTGCTTTATATTTTTTCTGGCCTTATGGTTAATCTTGGAAAATGACATGGGAGAAACATGTTCAAGTCTAGTGTCAAATCTTAAGCTGTACTTAGTATTTTTTTAATGGACACTGTGAGTGGTATAATGGGGCAGACCATTGTTGTTAATATTGAATTCTCACTGAGTACTCTATATTAGAGGGCCTTGCACCTCAACTAAACAAACTCAGTTAACTATTTTCAACCCATATTAGTTACTTAATAAGTAGAATGTAAAAATTACATGAGTTTTTAAAAAAAAAAATATTTATGAAAAAAATGTTTCATCTACATGATTTCTCAAACTTGTGTGAATTTCTTAAAAATGTTAAATTTATTCCTTGTTTAATAATACCTCTGTCTTATAATAGGTGTTGCATTTAGAGTATTAATATATATGCAAATTTAACAAAGATTATGGGACAGTAGTAGTCTAATACTAATAATATCCTTAGAAATCAGTATCTGTTATTTGTTCTTATAGGTAAATGAAAAATAAAAATAAAAAACAGACACTTTTAAATATCTTTTGACAGCATTTTTAAAAAAACTCGCCAGCATAATAATACAAATATTTAATTAGAAAAGGCTCACAATATTTTGGTTTTAGGACTTGATATTTTGGTATATTAGAATTTAATGAAAATTCTCTCATCTCTCAGCTAATTTATCTTCTGCCATGTTCAAACAGAATTTTTGTCTGATATAAAAATAGTCTGTTGCATTGTGGAATATCAACTAGTTATTGCTTTTTTTAGTTTTATTTTTGGTAGAAGTGGATTAGGACAATTTGAACAGACTAAGATTAATTTTATACCTGATAAAATTCACCTGAAAATGGTCAGAGAATTGACCAATTGCAATGATAATATTCAATTGATTTAAAAAAGTTATTTCACAATTTAACTACATAAAAACAGCTTGTTCATAATGTACACTCGTGCAACTTAGATATCTTTTTTGTAGTGGGGGGGGCAAAGCTTATTCCATATCATATTTACCCAACCCCTCCGCTCGGGCAGGATATGACACAAGGTCAATTTTTTAAGTGGAGTTTAACAGGTTTGAATTCAGAGTTTTTCCTTCTCCTAGACTAGTTGCCTCACCAAGGCTGAAGAACCTAGTCTGCCCTACTATTTACCCATAGCTGGAGGGAGAATAATTGGATTCATACCTTTCCCAAGGGTATTAGTGCTATGTGAAATGCAATCAGTCCAGGATTTGAACTTGTGTTGCCGTGTCCAATTCCTGCGATGATAACCATTACACCAAGCTTATTCCATATACATAGCTAAAGACACACAAATACACACACACACATATATATATATTAGTAGAGTCATGGTCGTATAGAAGGAAAAATATTTTCATTTCTTGTACTCCTTTGTCCCCAAACTTGGTTTGTTTTTGTTTAATAGCATATCAACCTTCATGGTTTATTTAATGCTGAAGCCATCCTTGTAGATAGACAATAGTGGTACTATTCAACCAATAACTGGGAGAATAAAAGGCTTCATTCCTTTCCTGAGGGTATTAGTCCAAAAGTGATTGTAATAGCGTGACTAGAGCTCAAATTTGATTACTATGTTGTGCAAGTCCAGCACATCAACTATTGAGGACTCTCACCTATATATGTTTGGTTTCTTTGTTTGAATGGCATATCAACTTTTATGGGTTATTTAAAGCCAAAGCCATCCTTATAGAAGAAGAATAGCGGCACTATTTAACCCATAACTGGGAAAATAAGGGAGTGTATATCTTTCCCAAAGGCATTGGTCTGGAAGTGAATGCATTTGTGAGAAAGGAAAAAACTTATCTAAAGACTATGACTACTGTTATTTCTATTATTATTTTCACTCCTTATAAGTTTTTCATGCCAGTTTTAATTGATAGTCTTTCACTGTGGGCTGAGTGACAGCAAGTCTCCTCAAGTTTCCTGAAATCTTCTAAGTATTCTTGCTGATCTGTGGTCTCAATTCTTTCTGATTTCCAGTTCCTTCAGTTATTTTTCCAAGCCTTTGGGGACCCATCCTGGTACATCAACTACAATTGTATCACTGTCACCCTCATGTTTCACAGCTTCTTTAGTTCGCTGTCAAGTTCCAAATTTTTGTCAATCTTTTCATCTTTTATTTTCACTATAATCTGTTGGAATGGTACAATCCACAATATGAGAAGTTCTTTTTGTTAATTATCACAAGGTATGGTCAGCCCAGCAGGCTGAGGAGGGTGGGGGCTGTAGAATATACTGACTGCATCTCTGCAGAGGGGTAAGACACTTCTCCAATGAGTGTCCCGGATATGACACTGAACAATCTGATTCTGAGGCTCCAGGAGCTTTGGGGAATACAGAGTACCTCTTCATTCCCATCATTCCCAGGTCCACTGAAGCCCTGGAGTGATAGCACTTGATAGGGTCCTATCTATGGGTCAAAAAGAACACTGACATTTAAACTGAGTACAAACAAATGGCTTATGCTAAATTGAATTGTTTGAAATAGAATTATCTGATCATTTAACAGTGTGTAAACAAACAACTGATGTTTAATTGAATTGTTAGTGATACATAGCAATACTTGAAACCACTTAACTTTGACTTATGCTAATCTGAATAATTAGAAATAAAACTGTATTTAACTTAGTGTATTCACAAAATATGTTTATAAATCATATATTTATGTTTGTTTGTTTTATGGCATATCAACCTCCCCGGTCATTTAATCAAGTTAAAAAAGGGGGAAATGGAAAGATCCGTTATGTTGGAATTTATTAGTGAAGGAAATGATTTATAGAAAGAATCTGGTTTTATTAAAAGTTTATATGCAGAGAATCATCTTGTAGTAAAAAGATTTTTGGGGTGTGTGTGTGTGGGGGGCAGCTTGTGGAAAGGATCAGATTTTGTTGAAGTATTTCTTGTAGAGGAACAGTTTGTAGGAGAAATTTGGTCTTGTTGAAATTTCTTTTAGATTTTTCCATATATATTTATCACTTTTAGGAATGACATTACATTTTTTTTATTTCAATATTTTGGAACAGCTCCTTCATGTCCTTTGTACTATAAAAGATTTCTCTTATAATGGCCAGGTCAGTACATTCAATGAGAATATGTTTCACGGTGTATTTGGTCTGGCATGCATGAATCGTTGGTTGCTACTTTGCTTCCAGTAAGTAAGAATGTGTTGTTCTTGTGTGACCAAACAAAGTCTGGACAAAATGACTTCCTTTTTTTGGTTTTTTCTGTAGCTTTGTTTTCATTCCCCATAATGTGGGTTTGATTTCCAGTAATTTATTATGCTTATTGCTGTTCCAGCATTGTTATCTTTATTGTAGTATATATTTATTTATCTTCATTTTAAAGTTTGTATACGGTATTTTAAACTTTTTTTCAGTGGTTATGTTTACAGTTGACCTAGCTGCTTTATCTGCTTGGTTATTTCTGCTGATTCCAGTATGACTTGGGAGCCAACATATCTATACATCATTATCATTTGATAAATTTTCTAATTTGCATAGAATTTTTATGATTAATGGGTTATCAGATTTCCTGTTTTTTTAAGATTCCAACAGTGATAGGGAATCAGAAAAGATAATGAATTTGTTATTCCTTAATTCTGAGATGAGATCAAGAGCCATGTTGATTGCACAAGCTTCTGAGCTGAATATCGAGGTGTCATTTGAGAGATGTTTTTTTAAGATATTTTCCCTTTATGTACTGTGGCACATCCGGTTATTTTCTCCAGTTTAGATCCATCCTTGAAGATGAGCGACTGTTTTGAATATCTCTCCTTAACTTCTTGGAAAATTAGTGGTTGAGTTTTGTTTTTGTGGAATTTACAGAATGTTAGGTTTATGTTTGGGGTCCTTATGGTCCAAGGTGGAATATCTGGTATGATTGTCTTATGTATTTCTGTCAAATCCATGTCTACTTCTCCAATGATTGTTTCCATCTGGCGGCCAAAGGAGTTCATGGCTTTTTCGTTCTTTTGGAATAGTTCTTTGTATTTTGGATAAAAAGTATTATTGTGTGCAGGATTTACTGGGCATGATTTTAATTTGATGAAGGACTGAAGGGTCAGTTTGTGACTTCTAATATTTGCAGGTGAGATGTTCTAAAGACTCCAAATACTAACCTTAAGCCTCCATGGTAGATTGGGTTAAGTGTTTTTACATAGTTCTTTCTAGCTGATCGGTATATGAAACTACTGTAATCTAGTTGTGATCTAATTAATGATCTATATAATTGCAATAGTCTTTTGATATATATATTAGCTATATATGTAAAAATAGGACTTGGCATCAAATAACCAACTACACTTGATATGCTATCAAACCAAACCAAACTAGGTTTTGTCTTCTTGTCAGAATTCGGTAATCTGTCTGTATCTCAAAATCCTTCAGAATATAATGGGTCTCACATTTTCTTGGACAATTATCAGTATTTAACTCTTTGTGAGTTTTTTTACATCATGTCTTTCACAGAAATGTCTTTTGGTCACCAGGACTTGAGTTGATCCCAGCAATATTGTAATCTGGATGGTTTTCATTCTTCCACTGATTTTCAATTCCTCCAGTTCTTTTTCTAAGCTTTTGACTACTATTACAAGTGCTCCAACTACAACTGGTATTACCTTGACCCTCATGTTTCAGTTTTTTTCAGTTCTGTGTCAAGGCCCAAGTATTTGTCTATCTTTTTGCTTTTGTTTATTTATTTTCTCTGTGGTCTTTAGGAACAGCAAAATCCACAAAACATATCTCAAGATCCCAGAGAACTGTGCTGATTTAGGTCTGTGCAAATACTGTTTGGTAGTATGGTCAAGTTTTAATCCCATGCATAATTCCCCAGTGGATTACCTTTCCCACCCAGTCTTATCTTATACTCCTTTTACCGCATTCACTATTTGTTTAACTGTTTCATCTTTTTCTCCATGTAATCTGCACTTGCTATTTCATTGTGTAATATAGATTTTGGCCTTTATATAATTGGTCCTCATGGCATTATTTTGTGCTGCTATTAGAATAAAGCAAATTCATCTAAAACATTTTAAGGAGTGAAAACTAAGTTGGCAACCTTAGTTGAGAGTGACCTGAAGGCTCTCTTTTCAATAGCTTGTACACCAAGGTGTAGGGGAGGGCGCTACTCCTTTCTCTGGATTGCTCCACTTTACCTTTGATCCCTACCTTATAAAGTTAAAATAAAACAAAGCTATTGAAGTTAGTGAGTGAAAATAATTATTCCTGATGGTTCAAGACAGGATGTCGAGGCCGAGTAAAAAAAAAAAAAAAAAAAAATCAAGGACAAAAGAAATATCATTTTGAAATAGACTTGAGAGAATAGCTCTTCAGGCTGAGCCTGAAAATCACTACACCAAGAGTCACCAGTTTATATATATATATATATATATATATATATAAACATTCAAACTACAAATACTAGTTAATAAAAATCTCATTTAATACCCATTAACTAGACCTTATGCCAAACATGTTCTCAGACAAAAGAAAAAGAGCTGAAAACACACAAACACAGATATGTGTATACCTATACAAAAAACAAAAAAAGGAGAAAGAATTACCAGTAAATTTAAAACTACAAAACTCCCCAAGATACAAACACAAAAAAAACAAAAAAAAACTGTTAGTGAAACCCAAAACCATTCCAACGCCAATTAACACACACACAACTATAAACATATCAAATATCAAAGACAGGTAAAACAGACCAAAGTGAACACACTCCAGGAAAGAGGAACAATGACTCCTATATAAACCAGTTTGACCAACCAAAGGTCATTTATACTGGAAACAAGAGTGAGTTCAAGTCACATTGAGTACCATATTAAAAATGCCTTGTGCCACATATGATCTCTAATGAAAGCAACAAGTTGGAAACATATATATATATATATATATATATAACATGTATGTAAGAACAAAATAAATAAATTAAAAAAAAATACAAATCTCTTCATGGACCTTCTTATTTTAAAATATATATATATATATATATATATATATATATATATATATATATATATATATATACACACATACACACACATGTTATATATATATATATATATGTGTATTGAAAGCAATTAAAATATGTTAAAATCCTAAAGAAAAAGAAAAAAAGAGACCTTTTGTTTCGCTTACTTTTTTTCTGAAAATTATGTCAATAACTATCAAGTTTATACTAGAGGAAGAAAACATGGGATAGTAACCAGTGAAAAAGCCTGGAGGGGAGAAGAAAACTCGTAGAAAAAAAAATTACCATAAGCCAGAAGAGTTGGTGCTAGTAATAATGTTTTCTTCATGTGGCAAAATAGGGTTTTTAAAAAGAAGTCATGTGTAAGTATTGTTTTTGAAAACACAATTCTGGTTGATGTTTAGTTATAAGTAAGGCTTCGAATGAAAAGTTGTTTTCGACATCACTGGCCACAATGTGCTTCCATTCTTGATCTTGCCATTCTCCATGTCAACTTGAATTCATCTTCTCATTGTTGTAGAGGTCTTTGGAGTGATTGAGGCTAACAGCCAAACTTTGATTGTTTAGTTCAGTCAGAATTGCTTGTAACTGATTGACCGTTTCAGCAATGAAAACATTTTCATCTGCAAATCGGAAGTGAGTAAATAGTTCGCTTGTTGATGTTATTCTTCAGTCAATGTCCCAGATAACCTTTTCAAGACATGCGGTGAAGTGCTTTGAGGAGATTGTGTCTCCTTGTTTGACAACTTAATAAATTTAATAATTATATTTCAGAATTCTTAATGACCTAATATATCAGTTTTGCACTAAAACTTTGATATATTTCAGAGTTGGCTATTAGAAATTTTACTTTGGTTGGGGGAGGGGGGACAGCAACAGATCTGTTTATTTCCTTTATCTGCCTTTAATATTTGCTGTGTCACAGAGGTCTACAGACTATAGGTAAATGTTTATTTACAAGGCTACCTGTTGACAGGTGACACTATGTTTAAGATGTTTATATAGGAAATTTCAAAACTGAATGCAGGCTGTGATCAACATTGTTATAGTCTAACAAAAGCATAAAGAATTTGTAGGAAAATAAAAATAAAAGACTGAAAGCAGAGAGGAACAGGAGAGAGAGAGTCTGGAGGAAAAAAAGGATAGAAACTTGTCTTGGTTGGAGACTGGGATGACTGTTGAAAAAGTTAGAGAAATATGAAGGAAAGAAGAGTAAAATTATATTTTAACAATCTGTAAAATTGTATCAGAGAGATAATCCACCCATTTAAATATTATTCTTAATGTTATCGACTTCATCATGAGAGAAACATAATACAGAGTTTGAAGGTTAAATTGTCACAATTTTAAATTACTAATTTTGCACATATACTTTATTTTGTTTCAGGTTTTGTCTACTGTACAGCAAACTAAAGTCAGTTAGGCACTGTCTGTGAGGAAAACAGCACCATGATGCAATGCATTCCCCCAGAAAATTGGAAACAGTGTGCTGTACTGCTTGGCATTCACACCAGAAGCTCCAGTACAAAGATTGCGCAATGTTTAGGTATAAACTTAAGGACAAATTTATATTTATATTGATGAAAACCAAACACCCAGTTCACATCACAGTGTTTAGGGTAGTCAATATTGATGGTGATGTTAAGCCTCCATTCTTTTTTCCACAGAACCTCAGGCTCAACACTGAGGCCTACATCAAGAGCCTGTTGGAAGTAGTACTACCCTAGTTTGAGAAGGTGACTCTAGAAGACCTAACATCCAGCAACAGAATTCTGCACCATACCATACAAGCAGGATCAGATGGTGTACTCACAGAACAACAGTTGACTTGCACAGTCCCCACGGGATGTATTGATAGTGAGGAAAACCAAACAGCCAATCCATATAATGGTGATGTTATGCATTCATTCATCTTCACATATGGCCTCAGACTCAACATAGAGGCCTACATCAAGTGGCTGGAGAAGGTAAAGCTACTCTGGATTGAGAGGATGTGAGAAAAATTTCTGCAACCACATCACTTCAAACATCTGGCGGGCAAATTTCTCAGATTGCAATCCACTTGATTTTTATTTGTAGAGTATGATTGAGAGAAAGACCAACAAAACTCCGTAGAACATTAAAGATGAACTGAAGTTGGTTGGGTTTTATGGCATATCAACCTTTGTAGGTTTTTAATGCCAAATTCTGTTTTTTATATATTTAACATAGGATTTCTAAATAAATACTTTACAGATAACATTTTAGCTGCATAAGTACACAGTTTAGTTCTATTTGACCTATAGAAAGGACCCTTTCAGAAGCAATCACTCCGGGCCAGAGTGGACCTGGGAGTGATGGCAACAAAGGGGTACTCTGTATTCCCCAAATCTCGAGTATTACTGTAACCTATCATCTGATTGTTCAGTGTCATATCCAGGACACTCGTATTGGGGGGGGTCTTAACCCTTTGCAGAGAAGCAGTCAGTATATTTTACAGCCCCAGCCAACTGGCCAAAATGAACTGAAGGTGAGGATTACTGCAGCATTTACCAATTCAAACTAAGAGATGGGGGGCAAAATTTGCAGGGGATTTTGAAATTATTTGGAGGCCATGGTTGATGCCCCTGGCGATCTCTTTGAATAAATTCAAACTCAAGTATCTCCTTGTATTTTCCCATAATTCTACAGGTAAATATATCTGATAAAGTGAGACGTAAGTTTTATTTTCATTTTTGAGTAATTTAAACAACACTCAGCATAATGATGCTGTGTCCAACAAGATCAACTATTACTGAGTAGTGAGTTTAATCCTCACAAAGTGTCTCACAGTTTTGGCCTTGTATCAAATCAAAGTTATGTCTATTTCAAAAAGAACTCATGGCCAAGTCATACTGATCATCAAAGTTAAGCAATGATGAGTCTGATCAGTATATGGATGAGTGATCATTTAATAACAGTGAGTATTATAAGCAACCTGATGCTGTGTGCTAGATGAAACCGAGCTTAGTAAATCATAAGTAATGAACTTAAAAATTAGATAGACATGTTTTGCTATAAGAATATTGTTAATGTAATGGTTAACAAACAAATCTTGTAAACCTATCACTACTGTATAGTAAGTTTGATCCTCACTGGGAGCACCATACTTGTGACCTTGTGCCAAATCAAAGCTATACTTAGTTTTTTGACATTTTTTTAGAAGGCTCTTGTCATCCTCACCATTACTTGGCTTTCAGAAATGAAGAGGCTGGTTCATCCTGACTGCAAACATGTTTCTAGCTGATACTCCACCCTTGCAGAGAACCATAATGCCTGGCATCTCACCACCAACCATATTTTCTTCTCTTTCGAAAACACTCACGGGGCCTCTCTCAAAAACAAAAGGCCCAGGAGAAGGAACCACAACACTATGCTGTCACAAGTTCTGGCCAGACCTTCACCTGCAGTTGCTGTGACCGTGCCGGCCTGCCCCCACATTAGCCTTATCAGGAGGCTCTTGAGGCATAAAAGAGCTTGTCATAATAAATTGGACTGTGTAAGTTCAAACCCTAGATAAGGCCGATTGTATTTCTTTTCTTGCTTCAGAATGGCATGAAACTTTCCCTTTCTCATTTGTGATGAGTAAATAGTTGGCAACCAATCTTGGAGAAGGAAAATTATGAATTCAAACCAGCTTTACTCCACTTAAAAATGGATCTTGTGTCACATCCTGTCCATGGGGGAGTGATTGAACAAATACATACTAAAATGCTGATGTTTTTTAGCCTTAGTAAGGCAACCAGTGTAGGAGAAGGAAAACTAAATTAAAACTAATTTTACTCTGCTTTAAAACTGACCTTATGTCAGAGGTTGACTTAATAGACATCACCAGCATTATCAATGATTATAGATAATTAAATAGTATTAATAGAATTAAAAAATTTGATAATTCAAAATTTAGCCTTGTGAATTTTAAATGTCTGTAATTCCAACAAATTAAATGACCTGGTCGTAAGGCTTAGAATATGCTGACTGCATTTTCTTTCATAAGACCCTTCCCTCAGGGTGTGTCCTTGGTATATCATTAAACTGTATTCAATTGTGACACTCTAGGTTTAGAGTGGGAGTGTGCAGTACTCCTTTTATTGCCATTACTCTCAGGTTCACTGACCCAGAATGGTAGCACCTGTTAGGATCCCATCTATTGGTCACATCTGTTTGAAAATTATTTGTATTAGATGAAAATACTTGACAATTTGTTTGCATTAAGAATAGTTACTTGTAGCTATAATTGTTTTCTAAGGATTAGTTTTATTAGGTGCTTGAAACATGGCATTTGATTGAAATACTTGGAACCATATAACTGTACAAATTATTGGTATTAGATAGGTATATCAGATACTATATAACTGTGCAAATCAATGATTATTGTTGCCCAGTTGGCTAGGGCTGTAGAATACACCGACTGCACCCCTGCAGAGGGTGGGGAGACCCCCCATGAGTGTCCTGGATATGACACTAAACAATTTGATGGTGAGGTTCCAGTAATGCTGAAGCTTTGGGGAATGCGGAGTACCCCTTCACTGCCAGTGCTCCCAGGTCCACTCTGGCCCAGAGTGGTCGCACCAGATAGGGTCCTATCTATGGGTTAAATAGAACTAAACTGCATACTTATGCTAAACTGGGTTATTTGAATTGGAACTGTTTGACTAAATTGAATAGCTTGAAATAGAAATGTTTTTGACTATTAAACTGTACTTACATTTAAACTGAATTGTTTGAAATGGAACTGTTTTTGACATTGAAAGTGTACTTAGACTAAACTGAATTGTTTAATATAGAACAGTTTTGACATTTAACTGTGTGTAAACAAAATCTATACCTATACTAGGCTGAATTAGAACTGTTTGACAAAATTGAATAGCTAGAAATAGCAATGTTTATGGCAATTAATCTGTGTACTCATGTTAAACTGAATTGTTTGAAATAGAACTGACTATTTGTATAAAAATAGATTTTGCATTGAATAACCTACAAAGGTTGATATGCTATAAATCCAAATGACCAACCAACCAACCAACGATTATTGATAAATAAAAGTAATTTTAAAAATACAATGAAACATTGAAAACACTATTATACAATCAAATGAGTCAAATGTCAGCATTAGATAACCCATAAAGAGTTGGTATGCCATTAAACAAAACAAACCCTCCATAGTGGAGAAGAGATGGATTCATGCCTTCTCTAGCTCACAGTGAAACAGCCTTGTACAGGATTTGAACTTGTTACAAACTTGTGAGACTAGCTTGTAAATATCTAGCTTTAAAAGAAAATTTCAGTATGTATCCCAAATATTTAAGCTGTGACAGATCCTAAGCTCTCACTATGCATTCTAATACTTTAATGTGTAGTCTCAATAAGGCTTCAAATTAAGATTAGAAGGCTTGATTCACCAAATGCCTAGCTTGCATTCCCCAGTGAACACCAATTCATCAATTTTCTTGTGAAGGAAAAAACCGAGGAAAGAATCTATTGGAATAAGTAGACATAAAAAATTTAGTTAGGAACTTATAGCTAAAATTATTAAGTGGCAGTACTTACATTGCAAGTTTGGTTTTGACATGCGTAGTTGTGGAGCAAGGTGAGAGACTGGTCTTTTAAAGTATGTTTCAGACTCCATTGAAGCCAAAGAATTTTCACATGGTTCTAAAACTACAGACAAGAAAAGAGATGAGATTTTAATTTCTATAATTTCAGTAAAAAAAAATCAAAAAAAAAAATCTATAAAACGTTTTTTTTGCACTTGATTCTTTGCAGAAACTAGGAAGAAACCATGTATTATCCCTTTCCATTCTTCTGGTGAAAACTGTTTAGAGAAAAAATATAATAATATTGTAATAAGTTTAGAAAAAGCTCCAACCTCAATTCTACAAAATATGTATCTTTAAAATTGTTTGGTTAAAAATTATTTTAAAGAAAAAATTTTCAGAAAAGTAGTTAAGATGAGGTGTTATTATTATGGAAGTGAGAGAGACGGAAAAGAGAGAGAAAAGAGAGAGAGATGGAGTATAAAGAGTGTTAAAAATAAAAGGAAAAAAGCAAAAGAAAATCCAGTATTGAATGAAGAAATACTTTTGAGGTTTATTTGCTTATAATAAATCTTAAGTTTTAACTTTTTCCCTCTTGGATGAGTGTACAGTTTGAACAAGCTCCTAACAAAAAAATTTCTGTTTTGAATGCGGGAGAGAACTTTTTTAAAAAACATGTTTCTGATTCTTTGGCTAATTGAAACTCACAATCTGACCTGAAAATGTTGCAATATGTCTGGTCAAATAATTTGGTCAGCTGGAGTGGAAGAAGAATTGCTGAAGTTTTCGGCCTCTGAGAATTTGTTGGTTTGATTCTTAACGGAACCGGGTAAATTCAAGTAGTGGAAGAGCAAGTTGAATACTTGTGTCTTTGTTTCAATGTCTCCCCCACCTGAAAAGGGAATTACAGCCGGAGCTGGAGATCAAAAAATGTTTACCTAGAAGAATTTGGCAATTATTACTTTTTGGTTTAGGGAGAAAGGTTGTTGTTGTTATTGGGGGCACTTGAAGGAAGAAGTGACTGACCTGAAAGAAATTCATGGGAATTCATAAATATTTTCGGTAGTGCTGTTCCGATTTCCCAAATTTGCTGATTCTGGATGGGGTGTCACTGCTGCCATTGCTTGAGCTGAAGTTACAACATCACCTGAAAGAGGCAATCTGGTTGGTCGATCATGCTTAAAGTCTAGGGATTTCATAGGACTGAATTTCATCAGGACAGAGAGAGAGAGAGAAATAAGCAAAAAGAGTAAAGAGTTAAAAAGAGTAGGGAGAATGAGAGAGTAGCAAAAAGAGTAAACTGGTGGGGGAGGGGACAAGCAAAAAGAGTAAAGAGAGGTAAAAAGAGTTGAGAGAGAGAGAGAGAGAGTGAGAGAAATAAAGGAGTGACCAGTGAGTAAGACAGAGAGAGGGGGAAGAGAGAGAGAGAGACTGAAAGAGATGAAAAGAGTATACACAGTAGTGGGAGGATAAACAGAGTGAGAGAGAAGAGATTAAAAACAAGAAAAAAAAAAAGAAAAAAGAATGAAAACATTTCCAACTTTACAAACAATTATTTTTTTTTTCTTTCTAATCAAAATCAGCCTTATTTTTTTGATAACAGCTGAGAAATGAGCAGCAGTTAAAGAAAATTTATTCTTCACAATTTTTTTTAGCCATTTTATTGAATCATTTTTGTAGGGTGGGTAGTTAGTTTTCAAAAGATACAATATCAGCCATAAATAAAGTAAAGTTGGTGACCAGAAGGCTCCCTTTTCAATAGCTACTACACCGAAGTGTAGGGGAGGGCACTACTCCTTTCCCTGGATTGCTCCACTTTACCCTTGATATGTACCTTATATTGCTAAGGGTTACGCTAAGAGGTGTCAAGTACCATTTTTAAAGTCTTTGGTATGACGCGACCTGGGATTGAACCCAGGTCTCCCAGACCATTGGCGAACACTCTACCCACCATTAGGCGAATTAGCTGGTCTTACCCATAAATAAGTACACCCTTAACATTAAAAAAAAAAGATTTTAAAGTTCAATTTATCTTAAAGAAGAGATATCTGGATTTTATTATTTGTATTTGAACATTGTACATTGAAAATGGATATCATTAGGTGTTATTTATTACCAAATTCTACAGCATTGAAACAGTAAAACTAAAATTGCATCAACAAACAAGAAGTGTACTTATTTTTAGACTGCTACATATTCCTATTTTGGCTTTTAATTTTTCTGATGCATAAAATTTCTATGATGCATTGCTTTTAAGAACGTCAGCTGGAATGTTGGCATTTAATTATTTGAACATGTTATTTATTTTTTAGATCAATTTTTCTCCAAAGATTTGAATGTTCACTGTAGGAACATAAAAAAAATAGGACTTAAAAAATTTGACCCCCCCGCAATCTTAGGAACATCATTTTTTTCCTTTCAAATTCATTAGTTCCATAATGGTTTAACATCAATTTGTAAAGAATGCAGCAGAAAGAAAAAATAAAACAAAAAACAAAACAGACAAATTTTGTGTTATCAGCTAGTGGGTTTCATTTTTTGCTCTTAAGTAAATTTATTTGAAAAAAAAAATTTTTCGCTAAAATATTTAATTTTGACACTTCAGTAAATTAATTTAAATATAAAAAAATTCAATGATTAAAATTCTATATAGAATTTTACTGTTCAAAATAAGCTCACAAATTTAAGTTGTTTTGAAATTTAAATAATTCAAATTTTGTAAAACAAAGTTAGAAAATAGAGAGATTGATCACATTTAATATTTTAGAAAATCAGAATGACATGTTTCACTAGTGGCCTAACATCAGAATACTAATGAATTTATCACCCAAAACAAATTTTACAAGGCAAAGAAGAGAGAAGATGTAACACAAGGTTAATTTTTAAGTTGAGTTAAACAGGTTTAAATTCACAGTTTTCCTTCTCCTAAACTGGTTGCCATACCAAGGATAAAGAGCCCAATCAACCCTATTATTTATCTATAGCTGGAGGGAGAATAGTTGGATTCCAAAGGTTAACAGCATAATGTGAAATACATAACACCTCGATTTTAGGGGAAAGTATGTATACTTAATTTTTCATTTTTTAAACTCAAATTTCTCTCTTGTAATTTGTTTTTGGTTATTTAGTTGTACTGTAATGATGCTAGACAATTAATGAAACATGTTAGTCTGATTTTTCAAACTGGCTATTTATTTCTCTCTCATATACAGTCGGATTTTATTTCAGACTAAAAACATTTGTTAAAATGTAACAAAATAAAAGAATTACGACTTGAAAACAAATATTTGGTGAAGTATTTATTTGACTCATTCACAAGATTCATCTGGTGACCATCCTGTTAGGTGGAGCTGAAGAATATACTGACCCTGCAGAGGGGTAAGACCCTCCTAATGAGTGTCCTCGGTATGACACCAAACTGAATCTGATGGTGAGGCTCCAGTCATAGAGTTTGGGGAATACAGAGAAACCCTTAATTACTATTACTTTCATGTGCACTTTGACCTTGAGTGATAGTACCTGTTAGGGTACCATTTAGGGGTCAAATAGAATAGTTCAATCATTTATTAAAAATTATTTTTGTAAGTAATTTGAAGTAATACAGCTGTGTGCAAATTGTTCATATTAGATATGAAAACTTTATAGAATTATTAATATTAGATAGGAATACTTGAAACCATTTAACTGTGTGCAAACAAGTCAGCTCAAGCAAATTGTTTAAAAATAATTGCCTATAAAATATTCGCTTACAAATCATGTATTTAAAAACAGGATTTAACATTAAATAACCCACAAAGGTTGATATGCCATAAAATACCAACAAATTAATCAGATGATGTAATTTTAAAAAAATTCTTTGAAAAGATTCTGGAAAATCAGTTTATGTGGTTGTCATAGCCACACATCTTCAAAGATTTCATAGTTATCAAAATAATTTTTAAACATTTAAAAATTTTTTTGAAAATAAATGATGTTTGTAAATGAGTGAAATGTGATAGTAAATAAAAACAAATATACTACTAAATTTTTGTTTTCAAGTCTTGATTTTATACACAAATACTTTCTTCACATTACTTTGAATTTTATGTAATTTAAAAAAAAAAAAAAAATCACCAGACATGAAATGTAATTATTTTCCAAAATTCATTTTTTAGGATAGTATACAAACACACTCAATGGTACTAGATGATTGCCAGTTTCATGCCTATAGGATCATCAGACCAAGATGTTTGTATCCCTTTATTTACTTTTATGCGGGGCATGAAGGGAAGGGCAATCTAGTTTGTGGGGCATTCTGGGAAGGTGGTTTATGCTGTGTGATTATTTGTGTAGCTATATTGTATAGATTTTGTGATTTGTTAATTTATTTACTGTTATGTCTAATTCATTATTTCCTAGTGTTTTTATGAGTTATTTTTGAAAATAAAATAAGAAATAAATAAATAAAAGAAAAAAACTACAAAATAATAAACCTTACTGAACCATTGGCCATTTATTTACACTATCATAACTTGGATCAACATTGAGCATTATTTATAAATATAGTCAGCTGCATCATATATATTACATATACATACACACACAGCACTAAGAAGAATCTACATGGATAATAACAAACTAACACAGAAAATAAATTAAAACAGGAATCTTAGCATATATATAGTTTAATTCAAAACCAGATAAAAAAGAAGCCATCAGTAACCCCAGGTAACAAGACATCCTTAAAAAAATTTCCAAACACTATCAGAAATGAAAAAATATTTAAACATTTAAAAATGAAAACCAAATTTCAAAGATATTTTTTAAGAACCAGATATACTGGCCCACCATCAACCAAATAACCACGGAGAAATAAGTAATCACAAAGCAAATAAAGTAATCTATAAGAAATGAAAATAAAATAATCCTCTAAATTTTGCCAACTGTCTTCATATATATAAAAAAAAAAAAAAAAACTTCTGTAAACACCTCAAAATTTACCAACACATTCACAAACTTTATAACTAAGAAAAAATTTAGCATTTACATTGCAGAAAAAATATAATTATTTACGAGTTTGTTCACACACACACACACACACACACACAGCCTAAAAGAATATATTGGAAAGTCAAAATGACCATTTCATCATGGATTAAATGACAACAGACACAGAACCAAATCTAGAATATAATAAACTACCACCTATAAAACAAAATTTCTGCTCAAACGATTTTAACAGAGATGCAACATTCATCTTCATTGAAAGGACTGTATTTAAATTTTTTTTTCAAACCAAGCTTTCTTATAAAACTTATAACCAAATCTATTGCATATACATGAAAAAAAAAAGAAATTACAAATGAACAGCACACAAAGATAAACAGATAAAATATCTCCAAACACTGACTAAATGTCTTTAACATCAAATTAAACCAACCACAAAACAACACTTCAAAATAAAGTGGATAGATGAGTTGACACAAACATCTAAAAGAAATGCCAAAGTTAAATATTTAGCTAAAACAGTTACAACTAATTTGAAATTTGTCCTACCCATACCTAAAATACCTTTCATGTGCAGATCACTCATTGATGCCAAAAAATAATTCTCATTTAACGAATGGAAATGTTACATGACTACATTTTTCATCACGTATATCGTATATCGTGGCACATCAATTCTTTTAAAAACTCTTAAAAAATACATGAACTATATAGACATGTAAAGAGCCGGAAAGAAAATGTGGTACAAGAAACAAAAAAGGTACTATTTACCAACCCCTCCGCTCGGGCAGGATATGACACAAGGTCAATTTTTAAGCGGAGTTTAACAGGTTTGAATTCAGAGTTTTCCTTCTCCTAGACTAGTTGCCTCACCAAGGCTGAAGAACCTAGTCCGTCCTACTATTTACCCATAGCTGGAGGGAGAATAAGGGGGTTCATACCTTTCCCAAGGGTATTTGCCCGAAAGTGAACGTAATAGCGCGACTGGAGTACAAGAAACAAAAAAGGTAGAACAAATCCCAACAAAGTACAGTAATAAACGACAAATGGGGAACAATTCCTTCAGTCTTAAATTATTTTTGTAGAGCCATCTCTGTCGTGTCTTGCCTCAATGACCTTGATCCTTTGTAATGTCCCTAAAACACACCATTTTCTCAGGTATTCCTAGGTGAATTGTCTACTGTCTTGGAAGCTGGTGTCACTCAAATGGCTCTATCATTCTTCCAATATAGCAGTTCTAGCCAATGTGAGAAAAAGGGAAGAAATAATTCACATTCTAACTATATTTACTTGTGTGTGTGTGTGTGTGTGTGTGTGTGTGACATATTCTGAAGCTTTACGCTACAAGAAATTTACTAGTTTCAATTCAAATGAATTCTGAGAATATTATCTCCACTGTTGGCTATTTTATTAAGAGTAAAACAGAAAGAGAACTAATAAACTATAAAAAATAACTGACACCAATTTATATATGAGAGAGATCGATAGATAGATAAATACTTACCCCCAGATCTTTCAGCTGGCAATGTCATGTATAAATGTTCATTTCTTGAATCCAGTGTGAGTCGAGAACCAAGAGGATTGGGACTGGCTGTAGATGAAAATTGAAAAAGAAAAGAAAATAAACATTTTACAAAATTCCTTCTATTTTGATATAATCTTATAATCCACCAAATGTTAGACTGTCTCTCCACTCCATTATTTTTTTTCCTGGTTTCAACCAAACATTCAGAAATTATTATAGTAATTTCAGGAAAGGTTTTAAATTATGAGATCTGGTTTACACTTAAAAAAAAAATTCTAATTTAATTTTTTTTTTTTTAGGTGAGATACAAGTGTCATCCTCTAGATCATACTTCCCCTTCTATCAATGAAAGAGGATGTCCACATTACAATGCTTGCTTACTCTCTTGGCAACTGTCATGAGAAGAATGTGGTTCCCTCTTCCTCTTAATATGCATTTAAACCTTCTCTGTTGCAGCAGCCAAGTGTCAAGCTACTAAGAGAGAATCAATCCAACCTCATTATTTGTCAAGTTGTATAAAAAAAAAAAAGAAAAAAATCGGATAATCCCCTTTAAATCTTGAAAATAATAAAATTAGATATCTATTCAAAATATTAGAGCCCTGGCCTCAGTCTTTAAAAAATTAGCTGCAGAACTCAAACGAAAATTACTAAAATGCAAACGAACAATACAAATAGCGACATTCAACGTTAGAGCCATAAAAAGAATAGAACAACTAGTGGAGGTTATTATATCGGCCATAGATCATAATATAGACATAATATGCATTCAAGAACACAGATACACACATAGTGTGGATATTAAATATAACGATTCTGGTAATGGACAGACGCTAGCCACTGTATCAGCATGAAAAAACTGTCAATGCCATTATAGGAGATGTAGGTATGCTTATAGGACTATGAGCCTTAAAAGAACTGAATAGCATCGAGAAAATACAACCTAGGATGATGGTAGCTACTTTTAATGGCAACCCCAGCATAACATCTCTTGCTACAGCCCTACCAATGTTAGTGAAGAAACTGAACTCATCGTCTTCTATGATGAGTTATCCTCTCTTGTTCGTAGCATCCAGAAACAACGTTCTCATCATTGGGGGAGACATGAATGCCCAAGTTGGTAAAGACGTAAACCACAAATTCAGCCTTCACAACTTGTCAAACAGAAATGGACAACATCGAACAGATTTCACGATAGAAAATAGATTAACATGCCTCAATACAAACTTTTAAAAAAGGGAGGGAAAACTATCGATCGACACATACGTAAGCAATACTAAAGCACAGATAGACTATGTCTTCATAAACAAGAAATGGAAAAACAGCACATTGAATTGCGAGACTTACTCATCATTTGAGGTTGTGACCTCCAATCACCGAATTGTCACGGCAAAAATACGATTGAGTCTACGAAAGAATGCAACCCGAACAATGATCACCATACATTATGATTGGGCCCTTCTTAAAAAAGATATTAGAGATAAATATACGTTAGCACTAAGAAATAAATTCGATGCACTACAGGAGAAGACAGAAACACATACTCCGAATAACGAATATGAGAATTTCGTCAATGTCCACTTAGAAGCGACAGTGGAACACATACCAACTAAACATAGAACTAAATCTAGAGTCCTATAGGAGACATTAGCGGTTAGGGAAAAGTGTGAAGATGTGAAAACTGCCTCGAAATGCAATAGGAAGAACCTAACCAATACCAATGCCCTGAAACTTAAATAGGCACAAAATGAATTAGCTCACATATACCTAAAAGAAAAAAAACAGAATACATACAAAATCAGATCGATAGGATAGACAATCTTGGATAGCATGGCAAATGATAAACAAAGTGAGCAGAAGGAAGAGCACTGCCAAAGCTAAACTGAAAGCTACCAGCCAACAAGAATGAATACACCTGTGGAAACAGCATTTTGAGAATTTACTCGGAAACCCTCCAAAAGTTACACATGAACCAGTCACGAGAATTATAAGCAAGCATTTAGACATTAAATTGGGACTGTTTACACAAGAATAACTCGACTCGGTCCCGAGAAAAATTAAAAATAGAAAAGCCACAGGGCTCGATGAAATACCCCCACAAGTAGGGAAGACCAGACAATTCAATGACATACTGCTCTGACACTAATGCAATATATAATCAAAACCCGACAGATGGATGAAGGGATGCATCCTCCCCTTCGCTAGTCAAGAACTAGATCCATAGTAGCCAAGATATACAATGCTCCACAATGTAACCGCATAGAACCCAAAATTAAAAAACATACTTAGGAAGAACCAAAATCGCTTCCGGAGGAATACATCCACGATGTCACAAATTTTGACTATCCGTCGAATTCTTGAAGGTGTACGTGTAAAAAACCTACAGGCAACAATATTATTTGTGGACTTTACCAAGGCCTTTGACTCCATACACAGAGGAAAGATGGAGCAAATTCTACTCGCATACGGCCTACCAAAAGAAACCGTCACAACCAAAATGATTCTCTATAGAAACACCAAAGTGAAAGTGCATTCTACAGATGAAGACACAGACTACTTCGACATTGTAGCAGGGGTAATGCAAGGAGACACACTAGCCCCATACCTCTTTATCATCTGTCTAGACAAGTGCTTAGAACATCTATTAATAAAATCAAAGAAAATGGTTTCAAGCTAACAAAGGAAAGAAGCAGAAGGTACCCCGCAAAAACAATTACCGACGTTGACTACGCCGATGACAGTGCTTCTGGCAAATGCGCTCGCCCAAGCCGAAACCTTGCTACATAGTCAGGTATGAGCCACTGCAGGCATAGGCCTCCACATCAATGCACACAAGACGGAATATATGTGCTTTAATCAAAGAGGTGACATCTCCACACTAAATGGTAGCTCTCTGAAACTAGTAGACAAGTGCACCTACGAAGGAAGCAGTGTCTCATTAATTGAGACAGACATCAACACGCGACTAGCAAAGGCATGGACAGCTATCAATAGGCAATCGGTCATATGGAAGTCAGACCTGACTGATCAAATAAAACACAGTTTCTTCCAAGCAGTAGTCATGTTGATACAGCTATATGGATGCACTACATGGACACTAACTAAATGTATGGAGAAAAAGTTTGACGGCAACTACACAAGAAACAGACATGCGGTACACTACCGGAGAAGTAGGGACAAGCTCATAAGTGATGTACTCCTGTGAACCCCTTCACATGGACGAGCAAAGGCAGGACGGCCAGCTCGAACCTACATGCTGCAGATCTGAGGACCTGCCAGAAGCAATGGACGATAGGGAGGGGTGGTAAGAGAGGGTCAGGGGTATCCGTGCTGATGGCACGACATTCTAGCAACCAAGACGTCTCGCATGATGTCAGGGTTAGTGAATTCAGTTTTCACCAGTGTAATATATTGTGTGAATATCGGAATAAGGAAGACACTGTTTGCTTCATCACTTTATTGAGACAGATATTGTACACATGTGAACAGACTGTCAGATATATGAGAGAAGTTTCTCAATGTCATGTTACTGAAGAGTTCTAGTACAAGGGAGATAACTTATTTCTAACTATTACAACTTTTGGCCTCCAGCCAAACTAAACTAAGCTTCAGGAATGATGACTGGTACCCAATTCCAGGGAAGAAGCCAAAGTTATAAATGATAAAGTTCTGTCTTATACGTAAAGACTAACATAATACAATCTCTTCTTTTCTGTTTCCAATTTCATCCGGTGCTAACCTAAGCTAAACAGAAAAGATATTAATATAGGAAAAAAAAAAAAAAAAAAAAACGAAGCCGAAAACAAACTTACTTGACCTTTGTCTGTTCTGGCCATGGACGCAAGGCAAACCATAAGTTGATACGTTGTCAAATGCGTGAGAATGACTTGGAGGATAATTTACCAAGGGGGCTAAATAGAAAAAAAAGAATCATTAATTTTATTATTATTATTATTATTCCTTTTACCTTAATTTCACTTCCTTTTCATCACAACTTATCTCACCATCAGTCTACGGACTTGTCTAAACAATTAGTACTATTATTCCAACAGTCACTAAGTCAAGCTTTTTTATTAATAATAAAATTATCCTTTCCTATAAACTGACCAAATAGTATTACCATTTAATTGAATAACTTATCCCTATTTTGCTCCCAAAATCTACTGACTCAAGAATCAACTACGTCAAGATAGATAGTATAAGTCCAGCATTCAAAGAGAACAGACGTAATATATTCTACTGCTACTAAAACTGCTGTAAGAAAAAAAAACTTATCATCAGTTCCAAATTTTATGAAAAATAAGGTTCAGTCCTCAGAGGTACTTAGGAATGACAAAAGAAATGGAAAAAAAAATGTTAAAGAAACAATACCTAAAAACTTTTACGTTCACTGTAGATATGCAAAATTAATACACGCATGAAAACCATTGTAAACTTTTGATACTTAGAAAATATATATACGTACAAAATGAGATGATGTTCAAATCATACTCATTATTTGTTTTCTATTTGCCTGTTTTATTTAAAATTGATTTCAGTGTAACATACCCATACATGAATATGGGAAACGTACATAGAATGTTCATAACATATATACATAGAACATAAAAATCCCGAAACACGAAAAACACGTAACGACTTCTTAGTTCAGGTACGAAACCTTTTATTACCTTTGAGTTAAAGGTTTCGATATAAGGAAGAGAGATACACAATCTTTCTATGCTGGCTTTTCCATCCGTACCCCCCCCCGCCCACACACGTGTGGCACCCGCCACGAAGCCACTGGCCTGGCTTCGGCGAGCTTGCGAAAGTCAACCGTCTTCTTCCGAGCCAGGAACTCAACTCAACTGACTGACTTTTTCAAAATCCCCAAAATTCTCCGTGCGCTTCTGGTGCATGACGTCATTCACATCCACTGGTCAACCTTTCTATCTGGGATTTTTATTTCGACATCTGTGAACGACATATCCTCCCCGCGTGCGCGTCAACACTTGTGCTCAAGTTTGCTCCTAACTAACCCAAAGGCAAGATATATAAAACGAAATCCCTCGGCCATTATATTACAATAGCTTCAAACATCCAACACAGTAACTCAGAAGATACCAATGCCATATATATATTTAAGGGATATTTTCTATGAGTGATTGTTATGATGACCTACCTACACGATAATGAACTCTTCCTCCTTCATAAATACTAACCCAATTTTATGCTCACTGAGACTTCCTCCCAGCAGAGTAGAGCGTATGCACTGATCTCTGGGTGGCGCTGGGCTGGGACACACTTCAGTCGGCCGCATTGGTTGGCACACGGATCTGGTCGGTTATGTCCTGGTTCCAGTGGCAGTCAGTTCAGGTGCGCCTTGATTGGCATCCTCAAGCCTCAGGGGGACATTCCCCCAGGCTAAAATCCTGTTTGGAGGGGCTAGATTTATTGCCTGGTGCCTGAGGCGCCAATTTTAGGGAAATACTGATGGGGTCCTGAGGAATTTTTGGAGCTACTGAGTGTATCTGGGCTAGAGCCCTGCACCCAAACAAACCTTAAAAAATGACCTGTCTGGTCAGTGCGATGAATGACAAATATCAATTAACTCCCAACGGTCAAACTTGACACATCTATCTGCTCTACTAACGTTAATTTGTACATCTGTACCGTTTTGAAATATGACAGTAGATGAGTACATAGGTTGAATTGTGTGTGTGTGTGTATATATATATAAAAATCAATTGCATAATTCCAAGT